>AYEL01083943.1:0-56463 GCA_000484575.1 Olivierus martensii
GTTTAAACAACTGATTTGTCTACTAATGAAATGGTTTTGCCTCCAGAAATGAGTGGCGGTTGGCGATTAGTGAGGTGGCTGTTTATAGAGGGAATTTCATGTTTTAACATAAAGGAGGAGATTTGTTATTGGCTTTCATCAGGCAAATAACAAGGGTGGCGGTTTATAGAGGGATGGCTTAAAGAGGTTTGACTTTATATTAATTCCTTTCCTTTAATCCTTTTAATACATCATTAAAATACATTATAGTCTGAGTAAATTTAAAAAGTTCTTTTCAGGTTTGGGATGATGTAGAAAAAAAACAGAAACCAATAGAAAAACCATTTGAATATAAAAATGCTCTCTTAATGGAAAAAGATAAAAAGAGTTTGACTGAAGTTTATGAGCAAGAATATATCAAGAAACAACAAGTAAGAATTATTTTCAATAAATGTAAACCTGTTTATACCAGGGATTTATTCCTAGAAATGATAATGGATATTGAAATAAATAAATATTTAGCATATATTTGTCATAAAGAACAATTGCGTTTTTGAGAAATCTTTTTCATTCTAGTTTGTCTTATTTAACTGTTCATTAGACTTTTCAAAATGTCTAATGAACAGTTTAAATTGTAAAAATGTTTAAAATTGTTTAAATCATAAACAAGAAGACAAAGTTCCAGTAATAAACATCTTATTTCAATAACATAAATTAATTTTATTTTTGAATTCAAATACATGGTGACTTCTATTTTTCATTATTGTTTTTGTTTTCTTAAATTTAAGGTAATAAAATATTTGTAAAAATATATTTTATTAAAATATCAGGTAAATTTTCTTTTTCAATACTATATGGTAGGAAAAATAGAATAAAAAAGGAGAAATTAAATAAGATAAATATGGTATACACCTAAAGTGATATATGAAAAATAATTCAGATGCATGTGGACATTTCTATGTTCTCAGAAACAACAAATGACATTTATAATGAGCAATTTTTCTCAATTCCATGATGCTTGTTGTTATTGAGTATTATTATTATGTTATAGTACATCACTGTGGGAACAAAATATCTCCGGGTCAAAGTGCTATGTCCGACACGAGTCAAGACATAGCTACTTGTGATGTTTAATTCATTAGACTTTTCAAATTGTCTAATGAACAGTTTAAATTGTAAAAATGTTTAAAATTGTTTAAATCATAAACAAGATAAAACAAAAATATTCTGCGCATTTTTGCGCTTTTGGACAAAATTTAATAATATGCTTTTTGTTTTCAGAACGAACATATCAATTCAAAAGAGAGCCAATTTTGACATATGGATCAAAACCAATAAGGTGTTGAAATTTGATGTGTGTAATGCAGTTTGTCCTGCAGAAAATCGGAGATGGAGAGATCACCGAAGATCATTTTCGGGCAGTTAAGTTTGCTGTGAGAGCCGATTCAAAAATTCGAAACTCGCTGGGCTAGAGCTAATCGCTTCCTCGACATCAATTCTTCATGGCTTTAAGGAGTTTCTCTGTTTCAGATTCCTTTATTTCTAGTTTGAGGCAGTCTGCCTGTATGAAATGCAAACATCTCTCAACCGAAGTGATAAATATGTTTAATTTACCAGACTGTGTACTCGATAATGATAACGAAGGGGATTTTAATTGTGATAGTGATGTAGAATTATATTCGGTTGAAGCACACTTATATTTTCTGAAAGATGTATTTCCGTCTCTAATTTGCTGTTCTTTGTCATAGTTAATAATTAAGTCTAAAAGAAAAAAAAAATATATTCTATTTATATTCTCCAATAATGTTAACAAAATGATGAAACCACAAATTATTATTATTACATTATTCTAGTACTTAAAATTTATCACTTTCGATCTCATCATATTCTTTAGTCTTATTTTGACCATCTTTTTATCTTATTTCTTAAACTGTAAGTTTAAGAAATAACAAAAACGGACATCCCGGCATTATTTCAGAATTTTGTCCTCCTAGATTATTAAAACAACACACTGTGCGACGCCCTGTGGTGTCCCAGTACCGAGAAAAACGGCTGGCATGAGTGCTCAGAAAGACCCGGTATATAAAACCCTAAAAAATAATATACATAAAACAGAAGGAAATAAAAAAGTATACATCCTATATAACATTCATTTAATAATTTTATATTCCTTGCCGCTCTTCAATTAAAACAAGAATGGTTTTACTTTTTAACAGTATCAACTTCACTTTCTGAACTTTTTTATGCATTTAAAGTTTGTATTGCTTTTGCTCTCTCTACAAAATTTGTAATCTAATTCGCTACAATCCGCTAAAAAACAATCGTTTTTTAACATATACCCAAAAAATTTAAGAATAGAAACGTTTTTTCTCTTTCACATTCCTCTATTGAAGAATAAAAACTTATTTGTTATTCAAGAACTGAACGTTTGGAACACAAAATATTTAATGGTCGCCAATTAAATCAATTTCAAATCGAAATCGAAAATACACTGCATATCGTCTCTTTCATGGCAAATTAGCGAAATTGCATTTAGGACTAATTTTAGCAATGTATTTCCCAATGATTGTATTTTATGTGTGCATTATGGATCACTAGTATGGTTTTATAAAAATTAATGAAAATATTTAGTGTTGTAGGAGAGTAAATATAATTTTCTAAAAGTCTTCAGTAAATACTGTGTTGTAGAAGTATAGTGTTATATTGACGTTTCCGCAATTTTCAAATCGTGTTAGAGAGAAACCGTGTTATAGGAGGAATACTTGTATTCTGTACAGATTATCCATTATTTTATTTTCTTTTACAATTTTACGCATGTGGGCTTGAAACTGTATTATGTTTTAATTTATGCGGCCGTCGTGCAAGATGCCTTCGCGGGCCGGCTTTTGTCTACCCCTGCCCTAAGGTAACCAAAAATTGAGGCCCCTTTCCTAATTCTTTTAATTGTATAAAAAAGATAGATATGTCTATTTACACAAGTTATTCATACATAGCGAAGTCTTTATTAAATTATTTAATTTTAACATGTGTACAATATAAATTAAACAAAATATAAAATAAAACATTCAAATCTGTTTATCTGAAGACTAAACTAACCAATTATTAGAGTATCAACAACAAGGTGTCATGTTTCTAAATGCAACAATTCTTTACAGTCTTAAATTGGCAGTAAGGATACATTTTTGTTTAATCGTATCATAGCTATTAAATAATTAAATAATTTATCGTCTAAAAGCGTGTGAGGAGGTTAACTTGGACCTGTCCTATTTTTATTTTATTATGCACTCTATTATTTATTTATCGTTATTTTCTTATATGCTAACGAATTATATTTTAGTTGAAGAGTTAACTTACTTCCCACGTTCTCCACCTCCGTCGTTGGCAATCACGTGACACGGGATCGGAACCCGTATCCGGAAGAGCTATCCCGGTTAATAATGTCGTATCTACATAATATTTACCACTGAACTGATATGTGAAAATAAGAATGATCCGTATCAGTAATTTTGTTCGATATATAAATTAATTGTAAAGATAATGACATAAATGAAATACTCTGTAAACTAACAACTTTAAACTTGTTACGTATAAGTATGTAAATGAGCGAGTGCGACGGTGTTCGTCACTCGAGAGTATAAAAGACGACGCAACCGACACGTTGTTGAGGTGTTGTTTGGTAACGAGAGGTGTTGCATTGACGTAAGATTGGTTAAGTGACTTTGGAGTTCTTGTAGAGATCGACTATTGTTTGAAGTTTGTATCGGACGTGGAGGTATTAGAAGTTAAGTAGTATTTAAGGTTCTTTTTTCGTGGTGAATAATTGATTGTTGAGATATTTGAATTGGATTAAACAAGTTTTGTTTAACACTTGTTTGTTGCTTTATTAGAGTTTCAATAAAGCATTTATTAACACTTTTGTAAGTGTTTGAGTCTAATAAATTTTATATTTTTCATTATCTAACTTGTTTGAGATTTTCTTGAAATTATTAGTGTAAGTTCTAACATCATTTGTTCGTTTTACTTCTAACACTTAATCGGCACTTTTAGTTATAAGTTCCAATTTCTGATTGTTTCGTCAGTTAGACGTTACATTGTGTCAAATTGTTTTGTAATTATTTAGTATTACGTTAGAACTTAGCTTAAGACCTGAGCTCAGGCCGAACTCTGGATTGCAGAGTCGCTAGCCGTTAGGATTAGTTTATAATTATTGTTATTGACATTCGATCTAATCCGCGACTTTGCAAGCGATCCAAATGCTGAAATTCTATCGTTAGTAAGTGATCAAAATTTCCTAATCGTTTTCAAATGATTAAAAGGTATCCATCTTGAAAAACTTTTGATGGCCAGATGTGAATTTCAATCGCTTTTTTTACAGGTAGCATAAAAAATTTTTCTCTGTTCATATTTTTTTTCTTAAAATTTAAAGACCCCAAGCTTTAGCTTATTTTGTTTAATGATAAATCAGTCACTGCATATTATATTCTGACAGTGCTAATAATCTAAAACTTTCCTAATGTGTTCTTTAATCAGACAGACAAATTAATATTGAAAATACTTTTTGTGTACAGGATATTTTATTTTTAATAAGGTTTTCTCTTCAACTTTTAACTATTGTATAAATTATATAAATTAGGAAGTAACACTAGTTTAAATGCTAAATAAGTTAATAAATTATGATAACTGCAATAATTCCTTCTTTATTACAGATTGACATTAACATAATTGACACGTCATCGTTAATCGAATATGCATTTGATTTCGAGAGAATCGTCAATCTTACTAGTAAGTACAGTATATGAATATTCTAGTTTTAAAGAATAAATTTAAAACGCATCATTTAATAGTAATAAAAACTGATCATGTTTCTAGCAAATTCGAAATGTGCACCTATCTGATTCTTTAATTCATTTACATTCTCGATTGTCAAAAGATATTTTTATATCTGCTCACTCAATCATTCAAGTAAATATTTGAATAAACTCACCTATAGTAAGACGTCTCCATTTTAATAATTTAGCATTATATATCTGTTACGCCCTATTAACGAAATCGCATAATGACCGAAAAAAGCAGCAACAAAGCATTGTGGCCAGTTCCATACAACCAAATACCGATGTTCAATATTATTTCGCTTCGTGGGCATCATGAGGTAATCACAACGTGTTGTGGGCAATTCTGCCAAAACTAATACACGTTTTGAGCGTTTTTAAACGACCACAGACCGCTCTGAAACATATCAGGGCATGTGTTTGTAATAGTACGTAGTACCTTTGTAGCACGAAAAGCATTAGGATTCTCCTTTGTCTCTCAACAAGGTTTCAACATGTGCAACTGCCTTGCACACTGCATACATTATTATAACACTAATAAGCGAAGTGTCATGTCAAAAAGTATTGGACAATTCAAAATATCATTGTAACAGTGCCTGTAAGAATAAATGAACAGTATCTATGTACTAAAGAATAATCAGAAAAAAAAATATTTATGGAACGATGTCTCTTTACAAAATTATTTTAATTTCCAATTTTTGATTTGATTGTTAATTTTTAATTTAACAAAAGAATGAGAAACAATTCTTCCCTTATTTATCTACAACCTTCTTGAGTTTAATTATATTAATTTATTAGAATGTTATTTATTATTAAGATCTTCCTTTGAAAATATTCATTTGTGTTCCTGAAGGGTGTGATTTTTGTGAAATAACTGATAATTTTATTTTATTTTTAATACATTTTTAAGAACTGAATTTATAGGAGTTTAGTTAATTATTTCTAGATGTACTTATTTTAAAATAGAGAGAATAAATATAATACATATTTATCTGCTTTTTATAGAAAAGAAGCGGGAAAAAATAAGCAATTTTAGAACTTAAATTTATCATTAGATGCATATGCAGAAGCACATTTTTTTATGCATTATTGTTAGAAATCTGTAGAATGGGAATAACGTATGATATTCTAAAACTTCCTTCACTGACCTCCAAGAAGTCCAGATTATATAAATTATAAAAGTGCTACTACGTTAATTTATTTTCAGGAATCAAATATTAAAAGTTAGCCTTTTATTCAAATGTAAATCTTCGCTGATAAGCTATATGAAAGTAAGCATTTTTTAAATGTTTTAATAAAATTCATGTTCTTTATTACATATTACAGAATATGAAAATCAATAGACCCAATGCATTGTTGCCAGTTCAAAACGACCTAACCAATGCTAGATTATATTCGTATTGAAATCTTTTAAAAAATTAAGAAAAAAAAATTACTTTTGGAAATACTTCATTTAATATTTAAAAAATAATTTTAAAATCAGAATTTTCCTGATACCAAGTGTGATGATTTATCGCGTTCACACCAAATGTGTTTTTGGAGATTTGAGCCGAAATAGAACTTAAATGTAAACGTGTGGGTAAGTGATACTCAGGCTGTGTTCGAAGTATCAAGACTACTATTGCCAAGACTGTTTCTATAGAGAGTACTAATCTTAAGTATTCTTGGGAGTACGGGGATCGACGAGCAGGGCACGGACCCCATGATAAATATTTTCAAGGGATGGGACCCGAGACTCGAACCCGGTCCTCTAGAGTGGAAAGACGAGGCGTTTCCACGCGGCCTATCCGACCAGTCAGAGTAGTCTTAAGAGAGATTGTCATTCGAACATCATTGAAGTACTCTAGTCAAGTTCACGTTCCTTGATATCAAATTTGAATATAATTTAATTCGTTATGAGAAATAAGTAGGATTTTTCAGAAAATATATAAATAATCAAAGAATGATCATAATTAAAACTATATTATGCTTTTGAAAAATATCAGAATGCAGTAACAACTTTATCTCACTCAGTTGACGTTATAAATTATGATTATTCCAAGCCCATCATCCACAGCCACATGCTCCAGCATCATCCACAGCCAGCACAGACCGTCCCAGTATTGACAGAACAAGTACAACAAGCATGGAACTCCATACCACAAAGTGACATTCGGCACCTGTATGACACAATGCATGCACGTTTGCAGGCTTGCATTCAAAATTCTGGAGGTTACACTGGCTATTAATGCAACAGCATTTCACATTTGAAAGGCATTTTCTTGAGCTTAAATTAACCTGTGATCTTGAAAATTTAATCAATTAAACATGTTAACTATACAAATGCATTGTCCAAATTTCATTACTCTACAATAATTTTTTCTTGGTGTTGGGATTTTTTTTTCCGTCAGTGTATGATAGTCATTCAAACTTTGGAGATTTTTCTATAATTATTATTGAAAACCATTTAATGTTTTTTTCTATTCACTAAAAATATGCCAATTGGATTAACATTGCCATGTTTTTAGTATGTTTTTCAAATGCATTTTTAATTGTTTTCTTAAAATAAAGAACATATTTGGAAAGTAGATATAAATTATTTTATATCCACTTTCCAAATATGTTAAGCATTTTATAAATTACATTTTTATTTCATAGTAATGCATTCTATGAAATAAATCTTATATAATGTAAATTCAGAATTTCTTTTAGACTGTTCTATTTTTGACATTAAATTATCTATTTTGGAAATTAATTTTATTATTAAAAACTACATTCTTCCAAAAATGATATTAAATAGTTTGAAAATGTTTTATTCTTATTTGTTTTTTTATATGATAACGTTAAAATCAAACTTTTAAGATTTCAATTTATATTAACAAAAAAATAATTTACAATATTGATGAAATTTTAGTCGAATACAAAAAATTGCTAACAGATATTGATATATAGTAAGAAATTAAACTCTAAGTAAATTAAGATTTATTCATATAATAGAAAAATTAGATATGACTAATAAAAAATATCTGAAATGTCAATTATACAAATATGAGATTTCAAAAAGTTTCATTCTAAATAACATAATACATCATAATAGATGAAGACATAATTTAATTGATATAATAAAATAACAATTTGAATTTTTTTCATCCTTTACTAATGTGGTGTGCTAAAAATATTAACATATTAGTATATAATATAAGATTCATATTCAATCCTTTCTCCATTATTATTTAATTTCCAATAAAATTTAAGTGTATGATTACCATTATTATTATTACATATTCCAGGAAATATTAAACAAATTACATTCTTCATATCAACTTTTAAATGATATCCAGTTTTTATCATTAATATATCAGGTTCTCTCATAAGTAATGTCAATTTTTGCACATATGAAGAAAACAAAATTTATCTGAAACAAATCTTTTAATCATCATAATAAGTGTTCCTGTATTTACAATCTTTTCCCACTGTTTAACAAGTTTTTGAATGCCAGACTTAAGAAGTCCATGGATTTCGATCCAAAAAAAGATTTCATTTTATATTAGCAAAAAAATAATTTACAATATTGATGAAATTTTAGTATTTAATACATAAAATTGCTAACAGATATTGATATATAGTAAGAAATTTAACTCTAACTAAATTAAGATTTATTCATATAAGAGAAAAATTAGATATGACTAATTAAAAATAATCTGAAATGTCATTTATACAAATATAAAATTTCAAAAAGTTTCATTCTAAATAACATAATACATAATTTAATTGATATAATAAAATAACAATTTGAATTTTTTTCATCCTTTACTAATGTGGTGTGCTTAAAGTATTAACATATTAGTATATAATATAAGATTCATATTCAATCTTTTCTCCATTATTATTTAATTTCCAATAAAATTGTAAGTGTATGATTATTATTATTATTATTATTACATATTGCAGGAAATTTTAAACTTCTTACATTCTTCATATCAACTTTTAAATGATATCCAGTGTTTATCATTAATATATCAGGTTCTCTCATAAGTAATCTGAATTTTTGGACATGTGAAGAAAACAAAATTTATCTGAAGCAAATCTTTTAATGATCATAATAAGTGCCCCTGTACTTACAATCTTTTTCCACTGTTTAACAAGTTTTTGAATGCCAGACTTAAGAAGTCCATGGATTTCGATTCAAAAACTCTGACTTGGTTTAGTTGGTTTGGTGCATCTCCTTGGCATTTCAAAGTTTTTCTTCAGAAAGGTAGTATTCGAGTCTGCGAAACAGAGGGTATTGGATGGTGCAAGATTGGGAATATGCTGGATAGGGAAATATTTCCCATTCAAATTCTTGCAACTTGGAACAAGTCATTTTGGCTATGTAGTTTCACGTGATCACCACATCTTTATGATTGAGTTCTAGACATTTTTTCTGCAAGGCATTGCAAAGATAATCTAACTGTTGATAGTAGACATCCCCTGTAAACACAAGCTTGTAATGGATTATGCCTTGCATATCCATTACAAGCTTGTGTAATTAATACTTAAAATTAAGGGGTTATCTCATTTAACTCCTTAATTTAAGGTGTTAAAAATAATGCCTAATTTTTATTTTAAAATAAGTACTATGCATCTAAAATTCAAAACTCAGACTTAGTTTGATGCATCTCCTTGGCATTTCAAAGTTTTTCTTCAGAAAGGTAGTATTCGAGTCTGCGAAACAGAGGGTATTGGATGGTGCAAGATTGGGAATATGCTGGATAGGGAAATATTTCCCATTCAAACTCTTGCAACTTGGCACAAGTCATTTTGATTATGTAGTTTCACATGATCACCTCACCTTTATGATTGAGTTCCAGACATTTTTTCTGTAAGGCATTGCAAAGATAATCTAGCTATTGATAGTAGACATCCCCTGTAAACACAAGCTTTGTAATGGATATGCAAGCCATAATCCATTACAAGCTTGTGTAATTAACTCCTTAATTTTAAGTATTATCTCATTTAACTCCTTATTTTAAGGTGTTAAAAATAATGCCTAATTTTTATTTTAAAATAAGTACTATGCATCTAAAAACAATATTTTTTGGCCAAATATAACAGTAATCGCACTACTTTCATCCATACTGTTAATCGCTAGACAAAAAATAGAAACGACACATCTACCTGCGATACTTCCCTACACGCACAACTTTTATCCAAATATAGCAGTGACGTCATACTGTTAATCGTCTACAAAAATAGAAGTGACACCATGACATCTCTATTCTGGCGACCCCATCCGAGGATCTTACTACTGACGATAATTTACGTCACTGACACTGACGAAAGTTGTCGAAACTGAGCAGACACGTCACTGACATGTTTGAATCGACCCTAACTCTGCGTTCAGTGCATTTCATCCCTTGGTAGCGAATTTTGGAGCTATTAATTTTTTTTTATCAAAATGGAATTCCTATACAAAGTGTACACTAAATTTGACTGAGTTTCGCCTAACAGATTCTTGGCTAACGGGCTCTAAGCATGTCTTTTATTATGGCCGTCCTGATATTATTGAGAGATTCACATCGTTTAGGAAACTTTTTTCTGAAGTCGATATGGCCGCACTAAAAACGTCACAATAAAGTAATTGCATTAAGAGCTTCTATTATTGTGAACTTTCAACATTAGATCAATTCAAAATAAAAATATCATTAAATTTCAAAATTTTTATTTATTATTCTAATCTTTGCACGAAAAAATGGAAGAAAAAACGAAAATAGATGGTGAGTGTGAAATTTTTAGAGATCAAAATTATCTTCACATATTTATAATGAACTTATTATTGTGAACTTTCAATATTAGATCAATTCAAATTAAAAATTTAATGAAATTTCAAAATTTTTATTTATTATTCTACTCTTTGCAGCAAAAACTGGAAGAGAAAACGAAAGTAGATGGTGAGTGTGAAATTTTTAGAGATCAAAATTATCTTCACATATTTATAATGAACAAAATTATAGCTCAAGAAATGTTATAAATGAAAAAATAATTCATGATAAATTCATATTTTATATAGGTACGATAATATTATTTTTCATTTTAGGAGAAGTTTTTTCTGAAGGTCAGTTGAAGACATTCGAAGATAATTCATGATAAATTCATATTTTATATAGGTACGAAATAATTTAAACAACAAAAATAGGCACAAACTTGAAAAAAACGCCACCCCTTTGGATGACAAAGATAATAAAAACGATGCCTACGAAAGAAGAAAAATATATATATATCCTTTTTCAAGGATGACAAAGTAATTCATCAAAAACTATTTTTCTTTATTTAAAAATACATTGATTTAATTTAATTTATAATTAACAGGAGGATATTGGAAAATTAAAATCAGACCTCTTTAATAAAATATGGGAATGTGAAAACATGCAAAAATTAAAGACTATAAAATCTTTACTTACCCAAGAACAAACTTATTTTAAAGAAAAAGAAAAAGTAACTTCATATTTTTAATAATTTATTATATGTTTAAAAGAGATAATTTAAAATAAAATCATTGGTTGTTTTATAAATCTGTGAGACTAGTTACTAACATAAGAAAATCCCAGATTTCCACCTCGAGCGTCTCTGCTTCAATTCTGGGTCTATCATATGGATCAGGGGTGGCCAACCTGTGGCGCTTGTATAGAATATAATATTCAGAAAGAAAAAAAAAGCCATGAATCTTAAAAAATACCACCAGTTTTGATGCCGATCAAATAAGAAAACAAAATTACGTATCCTTTTTTAAGGAAGACAAAGTAATTCATCAAAAACTATTTTTCTTTATTTAAAAATACATTGATTTAATTTAATTTATAATAAACAGGACAATATTGGCAGATTAAAAAAACAAATATTCAAAAAGCTATCTGAATGCAATAATTTACAAAAACTAAAATCAATAGAATGCATTCTTAATGAAGGAAAAGTTTATTTTAAAGAAGCGGAAAAGGTAACTTCATATTTTTAATAATTTATAATATGTTTAAAAGAGATAAATTTAAAATAAAATCAATGGTTGTTTTATAAATCTGTGAGAGTAGTTACTAACATAAGAAAATCCCAGATTTCCACCTCGAGGGTCTCTGCTTCAATTCTGGGTCTATCATATGGATCAGGGGTGGCCAACCTGTGGAGCTTGCGCCAAAAGTGGTGCACTGAACCCAAGATAAAAATTTTTTAAAAATTTCTCATACAATTTTTCTATATACACTGACGGAAAAAAAAATCCCAACACCAAGAAAGACTTGTGTTAGATAAAAAATCTGTGCGCGCCTGTTCACTTATAATTGCAAGAACAGCTGAATAGATTTTTATGAAACAATTTTTGTTAGGGGATTTACATAGGAAGGTTTAAAGACAGATATTGATTATTAAAAGTTAATTTTATATATTGTTATTGGCATAAGTTACTTGATATAAAATCCAAGATGGAAGATTAACGCTATTTGAGCAACCTCATTGTTTTAGTGACCGGGTGGCAGGTTAGCTGGACAATATCATTGGAGGGCTGAAAAGGTATATGCGGATCTTAACTAAAAAATGAAAAAATTAACGCATCAAATATAAAAGGCTGGCCGCCAGTGATACAGATTTTTCAGGTTGACTATTTGAAATTATTAGTAGCATAAATGGAAAAACATATTAAATGTTTATGCATTTAAAATCTGTGCGCGCCTGTTCACTTATAATGCAAGAACAGCCGAATAGATTTTTATGAAACAATTTTTTATTGTTAGGGGATTTACGTAGGAAGGTTTAAAGACAAGTATTGATTATTAGAAATTAATTTTATATATTGTTATTGGCATAAGTTGATATAAAATCCAAGATGGAAGATTAACGCTATTTGAGCCACCTCATTGTTTTAGTGACCGGGTGGCATGTTAGCTGGACAATATCATTGGAGGGCTGAAAAGGTATATGCGGATCTTAACTAAAAAATGAAAAAATTAACGCATCAAATATAAAACGCTGGCGCCAGTGATACAGATTTTTCAGGGTGACTATTTGAAATTATTAGTAGCATAAATGGAAAAACATATTAAATGTTTATGCATTTAGGAATTTTGAATAGGTATTTTCTATACAGAATCCTATTCAAAAGAATAGGTATAGAATTGTTCCCTGTCAGATCTCGATGAAACTTTGTAAAAATAGTAGGAAAATTATTATGCTTGTAGCATGTATATTTCATCCATGATATTTATGTTTTGATGTTCAAACTTTAAGAAAAAAGTTATTTGCAAATTAAAAATTGTTAGACAAATAGTTTGTTCTTTTAAAAAAAATTACATCTTGCAATATTCTTATTACTGAATGTTCTCCCTTTATTTGAATCTTCGTTATTTTGTAAGGGTTAATATTACAATAAGAATAATTGTTATTCTTCCAATAGTTTACTCAACATTATTTAAAATATACATAAATGAGGTAAAACAGAAAAATCTCTTTTTATTTAGAGGTTTAATAAATAATGCTAATATGAATCTATAAAAATATCAGAGGTGAGTTCCTAAACAAATGAGATTTTCATTTGTTCATGTAATGTTGTTATTTAACATATCTTTCTTCATGTTATTTATGTTTTGATGTTCAAACTTTAAGAAAAAACTTATTTGCAAATTAAAAATTGTTAGACAAATAGTTTGTTCTTGCAAAATATTCATATTACTGAATGTTCTCCCTTTATTTGAATCTTCGTTATTTTGTAAGGGTTAATATTACAATAAGAATAATTGTTATTCTTCCAATAGTTTACTCAACATTATTTAAAATATACATAAATGAGGTAAAACAGAAAAATATCTCTTTATTTAGAGTTTTAATAAATAATGCTAATATGAATCTATAAAATATCAGAGGTGATTTCCTAAACAAATGAGATTTTCATTTGTTCATGTAATGTTGTTATTTAACATATCTTTCTGAAATACAAAGCGCATTCAGAATTATTTCCATAAAAGCAACTGTTAATATATTTTTTAGTTTATTACAGGTCATTTCAAATATCTTTGCCGAGGGAAAAGACATGCGCAATAACAAGACGAATTCTTATTTCCATAAAAGCAACTGTTAATATATTTTTTAGTTTATTACTTTTGTTTCCCTGTGCTTCGCTCGGAATTTCGACACAATCTGTTTGATGGTTTATTCTATTATTATAAATGCAATAAATAAAAGGGTTTTAAGTCAAAAGTGTAAAATCATTATTTCAGAATCTTCAAATAGTTATATTGAAGTTTCTTAAACCACGAATTATTCTTATAAAAAGAGTCTGATGGATACTGCTTATCATCAATATGTAATACCACAATTGCTGTTATCATCTCATTACAAATATATACCCGGTAAAATGCATCAAACTTTTAAATATTTGTAAATTTTTTAATTAAAACAGTGCCCTCATCAAGCTTTTTTAAATAATATTAATAGAAAATGATAATCGCTGTTCCGAACGTGAAAATAAAAATTAATCTAAATCTATTCATTGCTCAAGTTCTACTGTTAAAACTGTAAATACAGTACTGTAGTTCTTTAAAAATGTAAAAGAATAGAAAATCGTTTATACTTTCATCACATATTATCAGGGCCTGATTTCTATTTTTAATCCCTAAGTCAGGTGTGGACAATTATTTTCTGCCGCGAACGATGAACGACGGAATGGAATTTATGGTGCCATAAGGACAAACGATCTCACGGCACCATAATTATGTAATTATTAATTAATGTAATGAAATTATTAATGATAACATTAGGTTGTTTCCCTGTGCTTTGCTCGGAATTTCGACACAATCTGTTTGATGGTTTAATCTATTAATATAAATGCAATAAATAAAAGGGTTTTAAGTCAAAAGTGTAAAGTCAATATTTCAGAATCTTCAAATAGAAGATTCTTAAATATTGAAGTTTCTTAAACCACGAATTATTCTTATAAAAAGTCTGATGGAAACTGCTTATCATCAATATGTAATACCACGTTTGTTGTTATCACCTCATTACAAATATATACCCGGTAAAATGCATCAAACTTTTAAATATTTGTAAATTTTTTAATTAAAACAGTACTCCCATTAAGCTTTTCTAAATAATATTAATAGAAATGATAATCGCTGTTCCGAACGTGAACATAAAAAATAATCTAAATCTATTGATAGCTCAAGTTCTTCTACTGTTAAAACTGGAAATACAGTACTGTAGTTCTTTAAAAATGTAAAAGAATAGAAAAGCGTTTATACTTTCATCACATTACCAGGACCTGATTTCTATTTTTAATTCCTAAGCCAGGTGTGGGCAATTATTTTCTGCCGCGAACGATGATCGACGAAATGGCATTTATGGTGCCGTAAGGACAAACGATCTCACGACACCATAATTATGTAATTATTAATTAATGTAATGAAATTATTAATGATAACATTAGGAAATCATTAATACCGTATTACATCGAGTTTAAGCCGCAGTAGGATTTTAAAAGTGAAAAATCGGAAAAAAATGATTTTATAATAGATACTCTCTTTGAATTTAAGTTTGTTTGGTTTGGTTTAGTGGCGCAAGGGCCTCCTGGGCCAAGCTGCGCCAAGCACAGGGTATTAAAATGACTACTCACCTTCAAACAAGATTGATTCTTGAACAAACATATTCCTTTCACTATCATACTGGACAAGAATAATGATTGCGCTAATTTATATGCACACGTTCTTGTTAATCTCCTTAACGTGTGTACCACTTTTATGATACTTACACAAAAAATATATTCGTATATCAATATTATTTAAAAATACTTTTCTTGTGTTACTTTCTTTGTGTTTGTTATTATCCAAATAGTTGAAAATCATCCGTAGAAACTATTTTTTTCATTAGAAACATTAGAAAATAATTCATTCTACTAAAAATAGTGTAAACGGCCAATGGTAACATTTTAAATATAAAATGTCAAAAAATCAGATAAAAGTGTACACATAACATTGTATAAAATGTAACAAGGATATCAAATAGAAAACAGATAAAAAAACGAGTAACAAGATAAAATAACTATTAAATAAGACGTAAAACACAAATATCCGATAAAAAGGCAAAAAGGCCAGCAAATCAGTTTAATAAAAAAAAACTTTTTATTAAACTGATTGATTACTAATAATTTATTACATCAAAATGTTAGATACTGAGGAAATTAACTTTGTAAAAACAAATTTACAACTTAATGTGAATTGTGAAATTTACTATGTAAACGGTTAATTACATCATCAAAATTTAGATTAATTTCGGTAGTCACACGTAAAGATATTCCTCCTATAACAGGGTAAATAGGTTCCTGAAAAATGCCATGTTATGTGAAACATTGTTATATGAGACCCAGAGCCAATACAAAAAGGAGAATTTCGATCCAAAACCAATTAAAAACCAATAGCATTCTTTAATTCCACATAAGAAATATATTTTATATTAACAATATTAATAACACGAAACATGAATAAAGAAAAAAATACATTCGATTCCGCTTAAGAGGGCCACCGGTTAATTGGAACAAATCTCAAAGATCGGAAAAACTAATACATAATTTAAACGCTTAATTGGGACAATTTTTCGCTTAATTGGACAGTAGAAAAGGAATTTAACAATTTATATATAGTTTAGGGATTTTTCGAAGGTATGTCAACACTGCGTACACTTTTATTAGGCAACAGTGGCGTGATGCGAATCTGATATCTATTTTCGTGCGTCTGGCAATTATCCATCTGGTTAAGAGTCTACCGTTACTATATACAAGTACCTAGCGATATTCATTTACAGTGTCAATTTTATTTAAAATTTTTAAATCTTTGCTAGCCAAGAAATGATTTCTTCAAGCAAAATTGCTTTGCTGGATAAAAATTAAGAGCCAACCATTTAATTCCGAAGCCATCGTAGAAACGCTGCTAGAGCTGGTGTACCGAGTAGGCAGATTGGCCGCGTGGAAACACTGCGGCTTTTCATTCTGGAGGACCCGGGTTCGAGTCACAGGTCCCACACTTTAAAAATATTTATCATGGGGTCCGGACCCGGCCTGTCGATCCTCGTCTTTCACAATCCGGCTGACCCCTCCGCAGGAGTGGGCAGCAATAGAGTGTGGCGTCATCAGTTGACAAAAAAATGGTTCTCTAGTTAGCGGGCGAGACGGGAATATCAGCGACCCAGTGTTAAAGACGAAGTCAGAGGAGATCGCTAAAAAGACTAATAATTAGGTATCTATTTTAATAAAGCATTAAAATAGATGAAAATAAGTAAATACCTATTTTTTATTTACCTAAGTATTATATATTTTATTTTAGAATTTATTATTAGTTCGTTTAATACGGGCAGTCACTTAATTGGATCAAAATGTCTGTTTAATGGGGTTCCAACGTCTGCCCATTAAACTTTGGGTCTTTCTGACCACCCATGCTAGCCGTTTTTCTCGTAACTGGGACCCACAGGGCGTCACCACATTTTTCACCCCGACGCATAGTGTGTTATTTTAATATTCTAGGAGGACAAAATTCAAAATATCAACGGTGTATCATCCTCGTATGGCCACTCTCTGCTTGTAGGCTCTCTAAGGGACCCTAGGAAAAAGCGCCTCTGGTGGCCGCTTATTGAAGTTTTTCCGACGAACGAATGCATTGTCTTTAGAATAATCTGACAGGCTTTGTATATATAGGCGGCGTTGGTTTCGCACCGCCACTTTCAACTCGAGTGGAAAGTGGTGTCATCTGTTGACAAAAAATAAATCCGTGTCTGCGTACAGTATATTATTTCTCTTTTCTTTTGAGAAGGACGACCAAGAGAAGTATAGCACCTAACTTGCATTTGTGTTTGTGTGTATGTCTCTCTCTGTGTGTTTATCTTCGTGTTTCATACATACATACATACATATCAGTGGCCGGATCGTAGATCCAGAAAGTAATAGGATCAGGTTAAAAAAGTTATTTAGATCAATCACGAGATCAATAATAGAGAAAACGGAGTTGAAAGGGACGATAGCTGTTATAAAAAAACAATGTACATTTCTATGCCCCATATCTCTTCGCACTATTTGTGGGACAGCTCCAAGTATGATAGAATGCGATAATAAATACAATATAATTTTTCATGAAAAATGATTTTTATTTTTATAACAATAATTTACAGTAGATTATCTAAAAAAATTTGTAAATCATGCTTTTTGTCAACGAAAAATTTAGTTTGTTTGATAAAAAATTATTGGCGAGGTCCTTCCCCTCTAGCCCTAATGATGAGTCGTCACTGATAACCAGGGGTGGGTCATCATTGGGCCAGAGAAGACGGACCCATCAATATTTTTTTTTTATCAAACAAACCAAATCTTTCACTGATAAAAAGTATCATGGTTAGCAAATTAACCTTGTTGAATGGCTAACTGGATGGCAGGAATGGAAGTGCGCTGTGCTTCTTGAAGGATCCAGGTTCAATTCTCGGTTCCCACACCTCCAAATTTTTTCAGGAGGGGTTTGGATCTGGTAGTTGAATTCTATCCTCCATCTGAAGGCTGACCTATCAGGAGTGTGGACGGACCGTAGAAAAGCGGTGTGTGGAATGCCTCGCCGTTTAGTATCTACAGTGGAAAGCGGCATAAAACTGCACAGGGAGGAAAAAATCTTGCTAAATATGTGTTTACTGCGTATTACGCGACTTTTCGTTCGCTCTGTAATAATATGAACTCAAAATAAACATTACATCTGTATAGAATAGGGGTATCAAACTCAGATATTGCTGAGGGCTATTTAACAGACAATGCATATTGAAAGGGCCGCAAAGGAAAAACAAAATTCAGAGGGTCATCAATAAACATTCAAATCGGATTTATTTCCAATTGTTTACATTTTACTAAAATATCTGTTTTAGACAAAAATTTGAAAAAATTTAGGTACCTTCCGTAAGTTTTAATTCACATTAGCATCAATATATTTTGGTACTCAAATTGAAAATAATATAGTTGAGGTGTTATATTTCCTAAATCCAGAGAGTAATGTCCTAGGATCTCCGCTAAAAAGTATTCCGAATTCCGAAAAACCCAATGATTTTCCCAAAAAAAATTAAATCACAAGTAGGCGAACACAAATTAACAGGTTTAATTTTAATTTGGTTAATAATCAGAGCCCGTATCTGATAGAATATGGATTTTCGACAGAAGAATGTATGGATGTTTCATTGCATTACTACAGGGTGCAGATATGCAATGAAGCCTATTAATTCAAAGGATGAAACTAAGCATTGCAAAATCAATGAATTTATTATTTCCACAAAAATTACAAAATATTTGGCATGTAATTCTTAAAAACAACACTTCTGAAAACAAATCTTCAGGTAATTTTGGACGTTTAAAATAATCATTTTAGATAAACTACAAATACAATAAATTAGTTACGAACAAGGTTACGAAATATGACTAGCCCATCTCTTAAGCATTAAATATTTTTGATTTAATTTGAAGAAAAATAATTTGCCCGGATCTCAAGGACGGGGAAGTTAATTGCTATCGACATTACCATTAAACATTTTTTCATCATTATTATTATTATTATTATTATTTAATTTGTGAAATGTCAGCTTGCTGTAATACCTAACTTCAATATTTTTGCAATATACAGTATTCTTTCGCAATAAATCAAAGTGGTAAAAATTATAATTTTGTATGTGCAAAATTATCCTTACATATTTATTGTAATTGAATAATTTTATCTATGCATTCAATCGACAAAATTTTTGTTACTGGGGAGTAATTATTTGGATATACTCTACATAAAAAAAATTGAAAAATATTTTTTATAAACAAACGCGAAGTTTGTCGATAAACTTCTCCAAAGGGGCTGCATGACAAATGTTATCACAATTATTCAAGTTTTCTTTAGTGCAGGAGTTAACCGGAGGTATGGGATTCGATCTCTAAAGTATAGAACATTCAAGTTGAGGAGAGAGGGTATATTTGGAAGTTATACTGGCAACTAATATAAGGAATGATTATTTCGACAGTCAAGTGATGGGGAGTATGGGACCATTGGACAATCCATTGGGGTCTGGAGTCAAGGTTAAGAACTCTTGCTTTAGTGGGCAAAATTCATCAGAATCACTTCCAGCGCGTACCATACTGTATATAAAGGCTACTTAAGTTTTTAAATCTTAAAACGGATAGAAGAGCGATTATATTCGATAGTCTAAAATCTGGATGCCTCATCAAAAATGTTTAGCCGTAAGACAAGCTGTCTAGCAGGGCTGTAGAAGTATAGAATATGGTGCCGCATTGAATTCGGTTATTTTGCTTTATCTGATTCGGAATACTATAATCCTGGAATAAATTTACCCAATTGAAATCTATATAGGTGTTTGAAATTAAACAGTATTTGCCCCCATTCGCCGCCTAAACCATTGATTAGAAAAATCCCAAAAACTCAGTTTTAAGTTAAAATTTTTAATATAGTCTCGTGTGATAAAACATGTTTTTAAACGATCACGTATTAAGGGAAAAATACATCGAGATTTGATCAAGGAAAAATTGGTACATATTACAATGAAGTTATATTGCTTTAGTATATAACTTAAAAAGGTGCGTATCCATCTGTGAGAAACTGTCGTGAGACTCAAGGGAATTTCGCTCACCGAAATTTGAAAATCAATGCAAATAAAATTTCCGTTGGTCAATGTTCAATACATGGTTGATGAGCCATTTTAAACGATGGATATATTCGAGTTTTGCTCAAAGTATTTCGCAATTATGGTCTATCAAACAGTTTAAATATTTATTGTCTAAACATTTTACCCATACTAGTGGGATTAATTTCTAGTCAAATTAATTTCTTGGTAAAACGAATGGAAGCACAAGTTTTTCCCTAAATGATTGTTGTGGGGAATAAATTGATAATTTTCCCAAACATTTAGTTGCCTCATTTTGCCCTGATCTCCCCTACATGTTTCATTAATACCTGAATTAAGCACAGACCTAAAATTCAAATTTAGATAACATCTTTAAAACGAATAGAAACGCTGTTCAAAAACTTCGTGTCAAATTCTTAAGCACGAGCTAAAATTTAAAGCTAACATCCGTCAAAATATTCGCGTAAATTTGGTATAAGTTATGATTAAATTTCATTCGGTTCGGATCAGATCTCAATTTCCGTTGTCGAAATTCACGGTAGCATGAATTTCGGTTGTCGAAATTACAGAATTCCCAAACTAGGCTAAAGTGAGCAGATGTATAATGATTAATTTACTTCCAAGTTTAAAAACAATATGAAGAAAATTTTTTTATTATTATTATGTATAAATTGTTACAAGCTTGAATTTTTTTTGAAAGTCTATACACGTAAAATATGGTTAAATATCAAAAAGATCACCGCACAGTTAAAACAGACTAATGGCACAAGAAATTGGCAGTTAGAACAAAGTTTTCAAAAAATAGTTAATCACCAAAGTTTTTACAAAACTGCCAAAATGGCAAGCACCAAAAGTATGCAAAAAAGTAGAAAAATTCAATATTTAAATCGTTGAATGGCAGTTATAAAAATCTAAGATTGTATTTGAAATACGTATATGGAATTTAAAGTCACTCAGCAGCACCTCACAAAAATCACAGCACACCAACATGGCAGGGATGACACCTTTCAAAAAAAATGGATACGTTCACCTGCCTCACAGGTTGACAGTTGTTCACAAAAACATGTGCAGGAATGCCGATATATGTGGATGAATGTAGACAAACACTAATCGTTGGCTAACTTGAGAATACCAAAATTCATTTCTGAAAAGGCACAGACTTATTCTGTCGCAGATACTGTCAAGATGTTCACAGTGCCTTGATCTTCCAATTCAGTTGTAGGCTTAAAAAAAAAAAAAAAAGAGGGGGAAAGGTATTTAAACAAAATAGGAAAAAAGGAGCTTGTATTTAAACATGTAAAGTTAAGAAAAAAGTTAAAAAAAAGTCAAGAAGAATTTTTGAACTTACCTGATTTTGATCAACAATCCATTCTCCATCAACTTGATACTTGTAGTAGTGTTCTCCAGCAGAAAGATTTGATGTCAGGATGTACACTCCATCTCTGAAATTCACATTAACGATTTTATTATTTATTAAATTATAAATATAAATTTTAGATATATATAATCTCCATGAAAAAAATTAGTTTACTTTTCGCTTAAAGGCAACAAGTCTTTCCATCCACTGAAAGATCCCATAACCGCAACATCTTTCCCACCTTTTTCCCATTTGATAGTAGTCGGTATACCATTAGTAGGTTCCTAAATATTTTGATTTTTGAAAAATTGCCATTATTTCAGGGTCAAAATTTTTAGTAATTACCTCTTTTTCGGAATCATCTTTGGCTTGTTTATCGTCAGATTCTTGTTTAGCGTTATCCGTTTCTTGAACGATTTCTTCCGAATTTTGGGTTTCAGATGTCGGTGTTTTACATTCTTTTTCAGTAGTTAATTCATCTTGTTTCAATTTGCCTTCCTCCGAAACACCTTGGAGTGTATCTGGAGAAGCTGGTGCAGTCACTCCTCCGCTTCCTGTTGCAGAATCTTCGTCCACGTTTGCAGGCTCTGCTTGAGTACTCCGAGACGTTAATTCTTCGTCTTTCTTTTCGGTTTCTACAGTAGTTTTCTCTACAGATTCTCCATTTTCCTTAAAAACAATAAAAAAAGTTACCATACTAAAATATTAAAAACAAGAATTGAAATAACTTAAAAATGAACTAACTTGATTGGTTACTTCGGTGCCGGCGTCACCATTAATCGATTCTTTCTTGCCCCTCTTTTTAGATTTCTTATCACTTGGAGAGCCTGTAATATCGGCAGATTTTTGCTTGCTTGATCTGAGACCCATTTTCAAGTTCCCGAGCTGTTACTATTAAAAATTCAACATAGAAATTATATGGAAAAGACTACTAGAAATTTTATAAAAATATATTGCGAATAAAAAAAAAAGAAAATAAGATTCACAAGAAGGAAAAACAATTTATACAGAAAATTCGAAATTGTTAGGAAGAGGAAAAGGCCTGACAATTCCGAGTGTCCAGCAATTTAAAATATTGCCAATGAGTCACTAGATTTTCCTATTATAGACATTAACGGAAAAACTAATTTGGGTTAAACTCTGAATTATCCGAATTAAATGAGAAGGATGACTAGACTGTATTCAAATCCAATTTTCTCCCAAATATTAAGACAATCTCTAGGGTTCAAATTATTGTGTTTTCTTGCAGTTCGTCATACCAATTAATTCCTCACTATTTTATTCAATGCACATCAGGGAGCATACTTTATAAAAAAAACATCCATCGAAGTTTGGGAAACAATAGAGGATTATATATGAATTATCTAATAGAAGTTTTATTGTAAAAGCAACAGCATTAAGAGTTTTCAATTCGAGACGAAAAAACTAAGATTACTTAAAAAGATGCTTCAAAATAACTAAAGATTCACGCAACCAAGGTGACAAATCCTTAATGTGGCCCCGATTCGGATTAAAAAAAAAATGCTTAGAGGCTGAGTTTCTCAATCTAAAAACGTGCTACCTTAAAAAATTAAAAAAAAAAAAGTTAAAAGTTTCGCTATATACGTTAATTTATGTTAAATTTAAAATTATGAAAATTAGAGAGAAGGATATGACACCACAATTAACTTTTAAATTTATTGGAAGAGTAGAATTTTAACTGGATACCAAGGAGCTAACAAAGTGAGTCATCTTGGCCATCAAACACCTGTCAGTGATATCCCGTCCCCTCGAAACATCAAGTTAACACCCTTTTTATATACATTTGCTAGTCGCAAAGCTGCCCGCTTAAAGGGGCTTACTGACCGAATGGACTTGGCCGCCCCGAGATACTAGGTCCAATCGATAGGAAAGTGAGTCATTGATCAATGAATCCGGCCAATATTTCTAGATAGAATTAAAAAGGTGAACACCTGCAGTTAAAAATGGCAAAAGAATAAAAGATCGTCTCTTCTACCAGACGATCGATAAAACGAAAGTGGGAGTAGACGACTAGGCAGTTCGACATCCGTCCTTATAACAATGAATGAAAGGAAGATTGTCAAGGTCATTCTCTTCAGATTATTAAGGATAACATCACGATCACAACCTATTAACTAATACTTACTGATTCTCGGAGACTAAAGTTTTTAGACCTTACGTGTTCATGGTCAATTCTCAACTGACAACTCGGGTGCAGGAGTGTCGTCATGGTAACCGGTCCCTTCCCCGAGCCAGTCGATTTTGGCCGAGGGAGGGCGGCAGATAGGGAACAAAAATGCAGAATTAGCCAGATGGCAAGCCGAAATTTTGTACGTGGGTTACTTGACGATAGGCAACGAGCTCCGATTAGAATAAATGATAAAAATTAATTATGGTATACATGAAGCGATTAAGTACATCTTTTTTTTTAAAAAAAAGCACGGTGTAATTTTTCACCTGCTTTAAAAATCCTCTAGAAGAAACTGGTGTAAGAAAAAAAAGGTTATAATCTCGAAGGCGACACGCGCGTATCTTAGATGCCAGGTGAAGATTCACCTGGCATCTAAGATAGTATTATCGCTACTGTAGACAGATCTGAAATTAACGAAGCGAATAGTAACTTTATACTCTTCAAGCTTGACGTTCTATTCAGAGTCACGAGTAGATAATGAAGTCACATAGAATAATAAAAATTTAACACATTTTTACGGTTCATTTTAAAGTTTTGGCACGTGCCGAATCACGTGGCACAGACCATCTGCTTCGATTAGCTCATGAAAATTCAATTAACCGCAAACCGCGTCCCCGGACCACCAAAAATAGGGGACATTCCGAAGTAATTCGTTCTATTCCCTTGACCAAAAAAATAAAAAGCATCGCCACGATAAACACGATATTCTTCTTATTTATTGGGTATATTCGATACGATAGATCAAGTTACTAGCCATTATTTTCAAAAACTAAAACGTTTTTCGAAAAGAAAAAAAAAAAACCTTGCGAAATTTTCCGGTTGCATTTACAGCGCAAAATGACAGGAAACGAACAAGTTCAAAATAAATATAAATAATTGTGTGGTTTTGTTTTTCGAATTAATATTTCTAAACTAGAAAAATTTCTTATATTAAAAAATTTTTTAAATTATTAGGATTTGCCGGAAATTCTGAACATTTAGGAGCCGCATAATGTTTCTAAGCTAGAAAAATTTCTTATATTAAGAAATTTTTTAAATTATTAGGATTTGCCGGAAATTCTGAACATTTAGGAGCCGCATAATGTCCAAAACGACACGCCCAATTTCAATGTTATAACTATAGTCGAACACGATTGGTTAAATTGAATCATCAATTATTCCACAGAAAAGTCATACTAATAATACGAAATAACGTTAAAATAATAATCGTATAAATAGAGGATACTTACTTATACTAACCAACAACTAGTGGAAAAGGACAATTGAAAGAGAACTAATGTCCTAAGCGTCTGTCAATTTATACACATTCAACCTCCCGCTTCTCGACATAATACAATATAGTTTGCTTTCTAGCAGTTACGTGGCGCCCTTGTCGCATAATCTCTCATTTCATGTCTCGGCAATATCTAATTCTTATGTTTTTGGTAATAAAAGTAATTTTTTTTAATTTATAATAGATTTAACATCAATAAAATACTAGTATGTTCTATTATATTAAAATTTTGGTTAAAACTTTACAAATAATGTATGAAAATATGCAAATTTACGTGAAGATATTTCCATTTTGTCTAGCCAAAGTGAATCTCTTCACAGCATTAATTTTTCGTTATATTCTTATCAAAACAATATGTTTTGAAGGTTATTAATCTTTATATTATTTTTAAAAAATTTCTTAAATAATCTAATCAATAATAAACCGACACAGTTCGGGATGATTGTATCCGGTCATATTACCGGTGTTTGCAAAATGATCTTTTGGTTATACTTTCTGTTTAAATCATATTCCAAAATGTTATTTATTTTCATTTGTTGGATTTTAATATTACTAATTAATGATTTTTTTTAATAAAATAAATCTTGATTGGTAAAAAATATTTTAAAACCCTGAATATAAGCAAATTTTCCCTTAAAGTATTATTTAATAATTATACTGTATTTCAATTAAAAACTGCATACAGTATAAAATTATAATTTATTACAGTGGACTCTCGATTTTACGAACTCGTACGGACCCCCAAAAAATTTCGTAAAATCGAAAGTTCGTAAATTGGAATAGCATTAATTAACATTAGGACTTTTGGGACCAACTAAATAATTCGTATAAACGCGAGTCCACTGTATATATTTCTCCAATTTCATTTTCTATCCTCATTGATTCGTGAATCATCAAAAAGAAATTTACGTCTTCAATAGGAAATAATTATATTTTTAATAGATGATTTGAATAATGCATTTTAGATAAAACTAAATGTTTTTATAGCTCACTTCTTTAGACAGAAATATTTTCAGTTAAATTAGGTTATTTGGAAATTTTATGCCAACGAATCTGACAGGCCATTACTACAATGAAGTCAATCAGTACATCAAAGGATGAGATCGATGGACCAGGCCCGGATTCCCTTGAAAAAATGAGAGAGAATTCAGATTTGATCTGGAATCTTTCGTGTAGAAAACTATTGTTTTTTCATACGATTGAAGAACTATTTTTTCATACGGCTGAAGAAGATTTCAATCATACATAATACAGGTACATCGGTGATTTCAATAGCAATTTTTCGGTAATAATGATTTATAAGCATCTGGCAATCATTCATATTACATACTATTTTTAAAATAAGATAAATGTGAAAAATAATATTAATCAACAGTTAACTGAAATATGGAGCTTGAAATTAATTCGCCTAACAAGATTTTAGTAAGAATAATCTTGTTATATTTGAATAATTTTGATCTTCATCTAATTCTTTTATAGATATTCTCTCTGTGAGAAACGAAAACAAGAAAAGCACTTTAGAAAATCGCTTTCGGTATTCTGATATCATTACACTTTGAAGGATGATGTTTAAGAATCACATAACTTGAGTAAACGATTTACATTATAAACAGTCTGAATAATTTTTAAGATAAAATAAGTAGACAGATTTCTAGTGACTCAAGTTATGTCTTAAGTTAAGTCAAGTTAAGTCTTATCAGAAAATTGTTTTTATCAGTTATCAAATTACAGACAAGTATTTCTGCAACATGAAGATTCTGAAATATAGACACGAATTGTTTATTTTTATCCAAGATATTATTATTAATTATTAGTAGTTTTTAAATATTTTTAATAATTAATATTTTATTCAAATATTAATTATAATCATAATGAAATGAAAAATAGATAAGATTTATCTAAGTATATAAATAGTTTTAAAAATTTCGTAATGTTAAGGGAAAAAATGACTATCTATACAACATTTGCATTCCTATGCCAAAATTTTCTATTTGATATTAGTGTTATCATTAATATTAACCACAAATCATATCGTGTTGATGGTTGCTAAATTTTTAATAACCAATTTGTTTTAATATAAATGAAATTTCAAAGCAATTTTCATCTAATTTCCATGTATAACAATAATTGAGCTAAATGTTTATGGTTGGTAGCAATAAATAAGAGATCAATTCTAGATTCAGAAAAAATTTTGCTTGTTAACTGATAACATATTATTTAAAACATTATATATATTTACATCTATATATATGTTGTATTTCTACTTAAATTTGTATTTTTAAATATTATAATTAGCTACAGATGCCATCTTTATATTTTCTAAATTATAAAATAAATAAATATTTTTGGAGACTTAGCCACTTTGATAGATTCACTGCTATTGCTCCAATTTGTTTAAAATATCGTCATTCATATTTCTTTCTTCATTTTATACATAAAAGTTTCTTTTGGATGAAATTAATTAGTGAGATTTGATATTTCTCTTCAGCCACAAAATCTCGGTAAGGTCCATCCTCTTTCGTGGAATTTTTGTTTATCCTAAAACTCAATAAAAGTTACGATCACCATTACGAATAAAACTGTCGTGAATGAATAAAAATCGGATTATTTCACTACTCCCCGTGTAATCAACATCATCCGGCATTTTGAAAACTGAAGAATGAAGCTGTAATGGAAGAATCGGAATTCCCCTGAAGGAAGTCAATTTCTCTCCATTTTTATGAACCCACAAATTTCAAACAAGCCGATTTGGTAGAAGTCCTCAACACTTCAATGTGAATTTTTTTAATATCAATTTGAAGATATTTGAAATCCACCTTACAAAAATTTCATTATGTCAGAAGATTTATCATACAAAGAACCATACCACATCTAACGTATTTTCAACTAAAACCATCGCAGTCGAATACTGCGATGGTTCATCGCAGTATTCGACATCTTGACATGCCATCATGAGAAAGTATTTTTCTTCTTACAAAAAATGCTTACTATTTTATTCTATTATATAAAATATACAGCTTTTATGGATTAAAATAAATTGATAGATTGGCAGCAGTTAATTGCAGATTTATAAAATGTCTGGAGGCTAAAATATCATTAAAAGCATGCATTATGCTTAAATTATAATTATTAGACTTAAATACCTATTCCGTTCTTCTATATTTTAGTTTTAAAAAATTTAATATTTTTATTAATTTTAATCCCTCATGAAAATTCCTTTGGATTTTGATCATTTGTGTTTTTTGGCATAAAATTTATCCAGTCTTCGACTTTTGAGATTTGCTTGCATTCTATAATTTCTCTAAATATTGCATACTATGAGATGATTTTTGGCTATTTATAAAACTCAATTTGATACTTTAAAATAGCTAATATTCTACACATGGGCCTATAAAGTTCTTGAATAAGATACAAATCAGTAAATCAAAGATTCACATTCGCACATTTAAGAAAAGTTTCTTAATGTTGCATCTAGTCAGGATAACTTTTAATCTTATTTACAAAGTTTCTGGCACATAATTGCAGGGGATCTTATCGTTATACTAAAATATTCCTATTAGCAGTAGGCCTATGTATGCATGTATATACAGAGTGTTTTTTAGCACCCGTACCGCATTTTTTCTCGGAAACGCGATGAGATAGGAAGTAGGGGAAACAATTTTGATTACTAAAAAGTATATCTGAAGAATCGAATGGGCATGATAAAAATTTTGTGGGCCCATTGGATGTAGGGCACAAGGGGCAACTATGAAATCTCCAATGGAAACCAATGCCAATTTTGGCATAATTGGACAGAACTGTGAAAAACAAACAACTTTTGTTTTGAAAGTTTTTTAATATCACTTACGGATTGTGAAATATCACAAAAAAAGATTCCGCCGCATGTACCGCCGATTGGGCTATTCAAGCAATAATAAAAGGAAGAATCTGACAGAGGGCATCTGTGTACATCCATGGCACTCATAAAGGGCTGAAAAAAGTTCAAAAACCCTTGTTCTTGAGTATGGCTCCATGCTGAACTGTGATGGCGAAAGACTTGTCACGAATTCTGGTACTCAGTAATACCACTTGAACAGCAGATGTGATAAGTCTTTTGCCATCACAGTTCGGCATGGAGCCATACTCAAAAACAAGGGTTTCTGGACTTGTTTCAGCCATTTATAATCGCCATGATGTACACAGATGCCCTCTGTGAGATTCTTCCTTTTATTATTGCTTGAATAGCCCAAGTAAAAATAATAAATATAATATTAGAAAACAGAAATAGTCTTTACAGATCCATATGCTTTAAATCAATGAACTAAGTATTTTTTGGCTAAAATGGAAATGCTTTATTAAAGAATTTTCATTAAGGATATACATAATCAATAATTGATTTAATCCAGAACAATTATACACGCCTAAATACATTTAAAATCTATAAGAAGTTTTATTTAAAAACTATCGATGGAAATATTTATTGATATCACTTTGATCAGGGATTGTGCCTGTTTACCATGTTCAATTATATTTTTCATTTATTTTATTTAGTATATTAATTTTCGAAATTAATATCTCTTTCATTCTTTCGATTTACTTTTACATTCCATTACCTAACAGCCCATCATATCGATAAAAAGTTACGATATTTACATTCTATTGACTATTTAGGATGCGCCGATATATGATATAAACGAACGGGTTTCTTTGCACAAAAATGGCGGAAAGAAGGTCACGTGATTCTGAGCAGCCTATGGGAAATAGGCTGCTCAGAATCACTCTTTTTCAGCAAATGCACCGGAAAAGAGTGTCGCTTCTTTTCTTATCTAGTACTTTACCATGGTGCACTCATAAAAGGCTGAAACAAGTCGAGAAACCTTTGTTCTTGAGTATGGCTCCGTGCCGAACTGTGATGGCAAAAGATTTGTCCCATCTGTTGTTCGAGTATTTTATTTGCATAATACTGCTCTTTGCTGCTTCAGTAATTTTCCGCAGAGTACACACAAGTACACAAATGCCCTTTGTCGGATTCTTCTTCTTCTTATTGCTTGAATAGCCCAATCAGCGGTACATGCGGCAAACTATCGATGGAAATATTTATTGATATCACTTTGATCAGGGATTGTGCCTGTTTACCATGTTCAATTATATTTTTCATTTATTTTATTTAGTACTGTATATTAATTTTCGAAATTAATATCTCTTTCATTCTTTCGATTTACTTTTACATTCCATTACCTAACAGCCCATCATATCGATAAAAAGTTACGATATTTACATTCTATTGACTATTTAGGATGCGCCGATATATGATATAAACGAACGGGTTTCTTTGCACAAAAATGGAGGAAAGAAGGTCACGTGATTCTGAGCAGCCTATGGGAAATAGGCTGCTCAGAATCACTCTTTTTCAGCAAATGCACCGGAAAAGAGTGTCGCTACTTTTCTTATCTAGTACTTTACCATGGTGCACTCATAAAAGGCTGAAACAAGTCGAGAAACCTTTGTTCTTGAGTATGGCTCCGTGCCGAACTGTGATGGCAAAAGATTTGTCCCATCTGTTGTTCGAGTATTTTATTTGCATAATACTGCTCTTTGCTGCTTCAGTAATTTTCCGCAGAGTACACACAAGTACACAAATGCTCTTTGTCGGATTCTTCTTCTTCTTATTGCTTGAATAGCCCAATCGGCGGTACATGCGGCGGCATAAAACATCCTGTATATATATATATATATATATATATGCATACAAAATAAAATAAAATCTATTCTATGCTGTATACATGCGGTTCGCAAGTGTGACAAGTGTGCTACTACAGAGTACCAAAATTCGCCTTTAATCTGTATAATACTGCTCTTTGCTCTTCAATAATGTTTGGAAATGTACGCAGATGCCTTCTGTCTGATTTTTATTCTTCTTACTGCTTGAATAGCCCAATCTGAGGTACATGCGGCGGAATCTTTTTTTTTTTTTGATATCTCACAATCCGTAAGTGATATTAAAAAACTTTCGAAACAAAAGTTGTTTGTTTTTCACAATTCTATCCAATTATTTCCAAAATCAACATTGGTTTCCATTGAAGATTTTATAGTTGACCCCTTGTGCCCCTACTTCCGATCGGCCCACAAAGTTTTTATCATGCCCATTCGATTCTTTAGATATACTTTGGTAATAAAAATTTTTCCCCTACTTCCTATCTCATCATGTTTCCAAGAAAAAAGGGTGGCAGGGGGTGCTAGAAAACACACTGTATATACACAGTATATTATTTATAATGAAATTTCTGATATATTGCTCTCAAATAATCATGAGTTTCACAAGCATGAAATGTGCCTAAAACATAGTCTATTACTATCATTTTGATTCCTGTGGACAGTTTACCTCATATTCTGTTGATTAAATAATATATGATAATTATACTATTAATATGGTAAGAAATGATATACTAGTATCATAACCTTATTATTTTCATATTTAAAATTAGAAAACTTTAATACTATTATAAGAAATATTAAAACATTTATTTTCAGGTATATCTTGTCAATATGGCAGTTACATTTCAGAACATTATTATAAAGCAAATTTTGCTGTAAAATGAATCACTTCTTGTTCTTTTGATAGTATATATAAAAGACTTAAAATATATTTATACCATCATTAAGTTTGCACTTTTGCTAGGCCTAAGAAAAACTCTGCCACATGATAAAGCATTCATATACTACTATTGAGGATCTGGGTTTAATTCCAGGTCTTATAACACAGTTTTTCAGGAGAGCAATTTTTCTGAAAACTCTTATTAGTGAAAAATTCCAAAACGAGATATGCCTATATATTTTTTGAAAATTATATATATCTGAAATTACACAATTTAGGATTGTGGAATTGTCAATATATAATTTTTATATATAATAATATACACTAATTGTAAAAAAAAATCATGCACCAAGAAGGAGTTATCAGAATTGAATGAAACTTTGTGTGTGATTGTAACATTAATATAAATAAGTGATTACATTATCAGAGCAAAAGGATACTTTATTGCAGAAAATTAAAACATATGAAAGAAGGCTCTAGTACTCTGTTGGGCCACTTCTAGACTGGACACAAAATATGATATGGGCAGGCAAGGAAATATACAGAGCCTGTATGGTATCCTATGGTATATCTGTCTACAATTGCTGTAACTGGATGTTTACAGCTTACAAATTTGCATACTGTAAAAGTTGGCATATCAGAATATCAGATGGTCCCACACATGTTCTATTGGTAAATCTGACAACTGAGTAGGTCAAGGAAATATGGCAATCTGATGGAGACATGCCTGTGACACTCTTGCTATGTGTGGCTGAGCATTATCCTGCTGGAAAATGCTTGCAGGGAACCTTGCCATGAGAGGAAATATGTGGGGCTACAGGATGTCCAGAACATATTTCTGTGCTGTCATTATCCCTCGGATCACTATTAGGGGCAGTGCTCCCCAATATCACACCAAGTGTGGGAGCAGTCTGCCACTTGATAGCAAAGGCAGGATTGTGGCAATGACCAGAGGGCCACTAGACATGAGCACAGCAATCATCAATGCCCAAACTGAATCTGAATTCTTTGCTGAAGACAACCCAGTTCCATTCTGTAGCAGTCCAGTTTCATTATGCATGACACCAATGCAAACACAAGTGACAATGGATGGCTATCAATGGCAGCACATGTAATGTATGCCATGAGACCAAACATCCTTTGACCAAGAGCCTTGAAATGATTCTGGCAAAGACTGGGACCTGTAACAATGGCCACTTGTCTCCAGATAGCAGACAATGAAACACTTGGATCTGTTTATGCTTGTCAGAGGAGCAGACAATCCTCTTTACTGGTTGTGTCTCAAGATTGTTCTGAGCCTTGCTTGCTGTGTGTGTGTACTTTCACTCATCCACTGGCCCAAACACTTAATAGTCTCATTAGAATGGCCTAGATGCCTGGAAATTTATTGATATGACCATCCAGCTTCTCTCATTCCAATAATCTGATCCTTCTTCAAACTCTGTTAACTGGGCGAATTCTCTTTGATTGCATCATAATGCATGTCTAATGATCAAATATCTCTCCACCACATGTAAACTACAGACAAGTAGCCTCTGAGTCTTTTATGGAGCAACAGAAAAAGCACTTTTATGCCCTATGGTGGCAAGCCCATTCATTTAATCACATTACAACTCTAATCATTTGCATATCTGTTTGAGATATATGCCGACTTTTGCAGGAAAGCAACAACTCCTGCTACTACATGATTTTTCTGACAATAAATGTGTAATATATACATATAATTGTATACACTAATATATTTAACTACAGTCAAACCTCTTTAAGCCACCAGCATCGGTTCAAAGGTCCTCTCTGGCGGTAAAGGAGGGTGGCGTTTTATGGAGGGTTTATGGTAACATGTGGAGATTTCAAAGTTGATCCTTTGTGTCCCTACTTCCGATGGGCCCACAAAATTTTTATCATGCCTATTCGATTCTCAGATATATATTTTGGTAATCAAAATTTTTTCCCCTACTTCCTATCTCATCGCCAGTATACTTTGGTAATCAAAATTTTCCCCTACTTCCTATCTCATTGCGACCCACAAAATTTTTATCATGCCCATTCGATTCTTCAGATATACTTTGTAGTAATCAAACTTTTTCGTCCTACTTCCTATCTCATCGCGTTTCCGAGAAAAAAGGATTGTAGGGGTGATAAGAAACACTCTGTATATGATAGCATGAAATTTAAACGGAATAAAATATATAAAATAAAAATATTTAGAATATCATATTTAAATTTATAAATATGGCATTAAAGGAAAAAATAAAATTGTATTTCCAGTGTTAAAATGGTAGAAAAAACAAAAATAGACGTTTCTATTTTTTCTGTATGGCAATGTATTTCAACGACATAGATTATCAATATCAATATCATTATAGATTATCAAATCATTAAAAATACTATATGTTATATCGACATAGATATATCAATATAGGTTTAATATTTATACTGTTGATATATTTCGGAATTATTGCAACTAATATTATATAAGATAAGAATAATAAATAAGTTTTCATATTTTACAAACTGTACTAGTAGATAACAATCAAGTTAAAATTAAAAGTATAAATGATAAAATTTAATAAACAACAGTTTTAATGTGAAAATAATATAATTATGCAACAAACTTGTTTAATATGGCGAGTAAACCTGAACATTCTCATTAAGTAATTAAAGCTGTGTTTCCTCTACTAATTAAAAATAGATTCAATAGAATTAGACTATACAGTCTACAGTTGTTAAATTCCTTATAAATTATTCATTTTACAAATTTTATTTTTTGTGAGCATTTTTATTTTCAAAATTTTTATTTTAGAGATTCAAATAAAAAATTTTGCTATCTTGCTCTTCCAAACTCTACTGACTGAAACAAAGATTTTGTTGCATCATTAATAAAAATTTATAGTGAAATAAAGAGTTTCTATTTACCCGTCCTCATCTTGAACATTAGTCAATTTCTTATGGATCCCAAGCAATTCTGTAATAGGAAAAAATATATTAAAACTTTTATAGACTGAAAAAAGTATTATTAACTGATCACATGATTGGCTCCTCCCTCGCTTGAACCCATTACGGATATTAAACTATTAATTTATTTAGCTATAGTTAATTTAACAACGCTATGAAGAGAAATTGAATGTAATACCCTACAGAGTAAAATCTAATTTTTTATCGTTTTTCTTCTCTAATAAAATTAAATTATCAAACCATAGATTATAAATTTAAAAATAAGTTATTTAAATAATTATTTATTAAAGATTTAACGTATTAGCAGTAGGGTCTATTAACATATAATCACTAAAATTTGACTAATTTTGATTATAAGTTTAAAAATTCTATAATAGTTAAATTTATCCTAATATTCATCAATTTGTTTTAAATAATTTTAATCATAATTTAGAACAATCCTCATTACAAATTTAAAAGATTATTAGATTGTTAAAATTATTCCAACCAATAGCATTTCCACAACAAAATAGATTATAAATTTGGCTATTTAATAATTTCGTGACTATTTCCAAACAAGGACACATAAATGAGATCGTAATAATTCTCTTGATTATATTTTCCGAAGGAATTTCCATAATAATAATTCTGAAAATTGTTTTCATAAAACATAATTTGTTTTTTATATGTTTGGTCTAGGTACAAGTTTGTTTTTATGACTTATCCTTTCATTCTTTTTAATTTAGTTTAATTAATTGACAACTGTAAAAATTATTTTTTATGTTTGTCAATTAAAGAACTGTTTAATGTATCACTTTTTATGATATATCACAGAATTAAGTTTCAATTACAACAATTCATCTCTCAAAAAATGAACAATATAATAAACTGATTAATCAGTTTCAAGTTGTTATCCTATTTCACATATTTTTTTATTATATTTTGTAATTTTTATGAAAATTTGCAACTTTTATAATCATTAAGAATGAAAAGTAATTTGTGATTTATTTATGTAGGTTATTATAAAAATTTGAAAATGCAATTCTTTTTTATATAGATAAAAATCTAAAAATCTTAAAAAGTTACATGCAGAATATTGTTATCATTAAAATAAAGCACAATAAAGAAATTATAAAATAGGAAATGCATTAAAACTATATTAATATTTTTTTCTTTCTAAATAAGACATGAACAGCAAAAAATAAAATAACATATTTATTTTCGAAATATTATATGAGCTATTTAATGATATTGGACATTCTTTAAAATCTCTTAAAGATTATTTGATAAGTTCAGAAATAAAACCAAAATTTAATTAAATATTACATTAATTAATTCAGTTTTAATGAAAATATAAATAAATTTGCACATTTTTTAATGCATAAATAATGAAATTTTTGTCAGCAACTTTCCAGATTGTTTAAAATGAAAATTCATTTATTAAAATTAAATTTGCTTTTGAATCAACCATCTTAGTAGCACGTAAGTTTTTTTTATTTTATTTTTTCCTTTTTAACCGAATAATCAATATCAAGAATGATTTTTACTTGCAGTTACTCTTACTGTATCGAGATAAATCCTTATGAACGTTTATAATCCTAATAACACTTAACACTATAAGCTAGAAAAGATCAGAGATGAGAAAGACGAAAGAGAGAAATAAAATGCTTCTTACTTTAATCGAAACGTCAACAAGAAGAAATAAGAGTCCAACAAAATTATTTTTATTTTTTAACTTTCTTCAAACCCATGAATACGTTTAGCCATGATATCGACGAAAAAACACTAAAAATAACAGAGATTACTCAGCAAAGAGCCATAAACTTACCATAAAATTCTAGCTGCCTTACATCAAACTTGACCCAAGAAAACCTTACCTTCTCTCTCTCTGCTGTACATCACAACTTTGAAATTGTAGAATAAAACAATTACAGCAGGATTTAAATTTCATTTAAAACGATTTTATTAATGAAACGTTTATATTGAATTGAAGAAAATAAATAAATCATCGTTTGTTTTCGATAAATGAAATAAAAATAAAACCGATTTTCATCAAATTTTCAATATTGTACCTCAAGTATTGATTGAATCTAACTTTTTTAGAAAAAAAAGTTAAATAAACTATTTTCTTCTATGTTATATATTTTTATTTATACAAATTTTAAAACTTTCTAGTTTAAAATACATATATATTGAAATGTTTTGAACTTGGTCAATTTAACATCTTCCTCAGTATTATTAAATTGATGAATTATTTTTATTTTATAACTTTTGCATAAATTACGTCTACTTAAAAATTACATTTTAGAATTTGTTTTTCAAAAAAGAAACAATTTATTAAAATAACTATAAATAATACATTATAATAAAATTAAACATCAGAAGAAATAAGAAGACCTACTATTTTTAGTGAGTTTGCATTTTGATAACAATCGGTTAAGTGTCTGTAGATCTTCCGCTTTGACTGCTTGAAACCACTCTTGGTCTTTCCCCATTTTCACATAATCACTAGACATCGAGCTAACATTTGATACTCCTTCCAGCTGACCACATCGCTCTACACGGTTGTAGAGTGAATGACCTAACTGCTGTCGAAATACTCAGTGCGCCTGCGCCCGTACAAGAATCATTTACAGAACAAAACATTTATAACTGCTAAGGTTGTTTCATTCATGGTTTATAAAGAAATACAACGTAAAACGTATAGTCTCTGTCAATTCAATTTTTTTCCTTCTTATGTTCATTACAAATATCTCGCATTAATTTATATATCTGTTAATCTTTAATTAATAAATAAAAATAAAGTAATTTTATTTAAAAGCTAAATTAACAGTATATTTATAGAAAGCATGATAAATACGATAAAAAGTTAATGCGAATTTTCACAAAATTTATAAACGTCCCTCAATTATCGATTAATCGAAATGAAAAAATATAAAGATTTTTAGGCATTCAAGATTTTTAACAGCTTTTGAAGTTTCTAATTTTATTGGGAAAGATGAATATTTCAGTTTCTATCAGTCATCTTTAAAAATTCTGACTATGTAGTGATTATTTTTATCCATTCGTTTATTAAACTTTAAATAATATACTATACATAATCTATATCTAATGCATATTTATACGTAATATAGTTTTGTATATAAAAATCTTAATTTACTAATTTATTATGTGTTATTATTACTACATTTCATCGTGACGTACATATTGTTTTTATTGATTTTTTTGTGTACGTTGATTATATATCTGTGTTGTATTTTTGTGTTTAATTATTTATTATTTTTTTTATTATTACTACATTTCATCGTGACGTACAAATTGTTTTTTATTGATTTATTTGTGTACGTTGATTATATATCTGTGTTGTATTTTTGTGTTTAATTATTTATTATTTTTATTTATTTATTTAGAATGTATTTTCGTGCGATTTATCTTACGAGGTTGACCCAAAATGAACACTGATTCAATTTTTAAACTTTTACGAAAGGCGTTATAATTTACAGATCTTTGTTGCTGAGTTTAAAAAGAAATATTTAACAAGATTTCCATTTATTTTAGAGTAAGTGTTCGAACAAAACAGTAGCTTTAGTGAACAGTAATACGTATTTTTTACATCACTTTGTTGATTTTTATTAATTTATTATTAATAAGTAATTACTGTTATTAATAAATAATAACAATATATTAATAATATATAATATACGATATAAAATATTCTTCAATTAAGAAAAAATAGAAATCTATGGATAGTGCTTAACAAGGTAATGCGAATGGCGCCAATGCACCATCAACAAATTCAAGAGAGCCTTATATAAAAAATAATAATAATAAATTTAAAAATATATGCATATGCATATTAATTTGATTTATCAATATTTGTTATTTTTTTAATTTGGAAATCATATGCTTACAAAAATATTATTAAAACTTTAAAAAATTATTATAAAACATTTTAAAGTGGAATCGCCAATCTCCGCTCTGAACTCTTTCAACCATTTCTACGGCATTCAATAGAAAAACTAAATAAATCTGCTTTCTTTTAAACACTAGAATTATTATTTAAAAAATTTGTCTCGTATAAAAAAAATTTCCATAAATTAAAAAAAAGCGAAAAATTTCTGTTTCAATTATTACTGCAAGAAAATAAAAAAAAAAATAAAAAATAAAAACTATCTTCGAATTGAAAAAATTGATATTCAGCGTGATATATTGTATGATAATAAGGTTATGTAGGTGAATTTTTCTTAATATTTTTAACATATAGAACTTATTTTTTCGAAAAATTTTATATCAGATTATTTTTTGTGATTTTTATTAAATATAAACTGGTAACAATAGTTAATATTTAATTTTCTAAAACTAATAATTTTCTTAATCTAAATATATCTGTAAAAACAAATAGTAATTTTAAATTACAATTATGTTTATATATTTAAATAGATCGGAATGTTTATATATTTAAATCCTAAAATATTTTTTAGTGTTTTTAGAAAAATCTATTTCCAACTACAATATATCCTATCTAATTTATAATAAAAAATAATAATTTAAAGAAAAATAATCTTGAATTGTGCAAATGCAATAATAATCATGTTTAATGATAATAATATATTATTTAAATAATATAATTTATAAAGATATTGATAGTTAAAATATAGCAATTTAAAATTATAAGATTTAGTGCATAAAGTTATTAATTACTACAATATAACAATTAGACCAGTTTCATTAACAATTAAAACATTTATTGGAAAAAAATGCATTCCTACTTTGATGTATATTTTTGGTAATGGAAATACTGGAAGCCAACTGCTTATTCTACGTATCATACTGCGTCTTCTACCTATTTCCTTTTTTTTCCACATGGCAATCTAAAATAAATTTTAATTCAATAATCATATATTTTGAGAAATTACCATAAAAGTTTTGAATAATCTTACTTTTAAAATTACCATAATAAGTTTTCATCATAAGTAATATATTCCCTATTATTCAAACACGAAAGCTGTTGCAAAGATGGGTGGCAACCTGAATATCAAAAAATTAAAATGAAAATTATTGTATGGCACTAGAAGGAAATTTATTTAGTTCTTTTTAGAAAATTAATTATTGTTTACAAAAATTTCATGAGGATAAAACTGATAAGTTCTGATTAATAAATTAATAGGTATTTTATTAATTATATTAATGCAAATAGAAAACTATTCTGTTATGATCTATAAAAATCAAATTTAACAAAATTTCTACTTTAAAAATATGCATAACTGCCAAGATGATTCTTTCTGTAGTAGAAAAATGCATGAGAAACACTCTCTCTGTTGATTAAATTGGCTTTGAAATATTTAAGTGGATCAACTTCATCAACTGAAAGCAAAAAATTATTTAACTTGGTAATTTGTAAGAAAATGCAAAAAATAAGGAACCTCTGATGTTTTTGCATTACAATTTAAGAATATTAAGTTTTGATTATTCATTATAAATCTAGTTTTAACTGGATTTGCCTTTCATCTTGTAGTGATAAAAATGCCTATTAAAATTCTTAATCGCATAATTTATCCAAGTCCCATATCTTTAGTTTTTTAGGAGGGGTCTGGGCATGGACTATTGAACCCCATCTTTCAACTATCTGATTATATGTCTTTCAACCACTCCCAGATATATCCCTTGTGTGACTCAGTAGCAAACTAACCTAATGTATAGTTAGTTTATAAAGTTTAAATCTGGATTTAATTTTAATAAAAGTGTCTACTTATTAGTATTTGATAATTTGCCTTAAAAAAGTAGTTTTGAATTGGATTTATTTTCTATTTTATTATTCTATATTTACTATATTGGTTATTGTCTTTGTGTTATAGGCAGTTTATATATCTTGATACAATTGGATTTATTTTTAAAATTTTATTTTTTTTTAAATAAAATCAAATTAACCAAAAGTTATAATGGCCAAATTGACCCCTAGCATGATAATTTAGAATTAAACTGTAATTTTAATAATTATTTTTTAAAGCACCATTTGTTGAATTAATAATTATTTTAAATTTGGATTTTATGATGCTGTCTTACAAGGGGAGTGCCAAACATGGCCCCCCTCCATTTTAGCCGATTTTTACATATGTTATAGTACTACCCTCCCACAAACCCATGGTAAAGTAATACGACGCACTTCTTGAGCATTCCCGAAAAAAAGGGGTTTAAAGTTTTCTATGTTGTTTATATACTGATTGATATTAGCATTGTAATAAGTGCCGCCTAATTGTAATAAGTAGCACAATGGGTTCACCATTTGATTAACTCAAGGTGTTATCAGAAGGTTGCGGGTTTGAGTCTTGTCTTTTTAAGAATTTTTTTTTAATTGAAACTGAAATGGATTATTGTACAATGTATTTTTATTAATGAAAAAAAAATTATTTTGTGATTATTTAAATTTTTGTTATGCGTTTTAAAATTTCTATCACAAATATTAAATACACATATAATTGAATGCAATTAATAAATAAACTTTTTTGCACAAAATATTTATTTTAATTTACAAATATAGATATTATTATTATTCCCCATCAGGAACCACCTTGATCTCTATAGCCGATGTGCATTTATTCGGATGATACTCATTATAAAAACACACAAAACAGAATATTGTTTTACAATGCGCACATTTTATGAACCCTAGATTTCTACAAATATATGGCATTTTCATTATTGAGGTAGAGAAACATATTTTATTGATATTTAAAAATAAAGGTTGTCTTCAATCAACTTTGATGCAAATCATCGATTTAAATACAGGGACGTTTAATTAATGGAAGAACAACAAATGCTCATTAATAAATGTGCGCATTGTAAAACAATATTTTGTTTCGAATGCTTTTATGATGAGTATCATCTGAATAGATGTACATTGGCCATAGAGATCAAGATGATTCCTGGTAATAATCAGGAATCATCTCGATCTCTATGGCCAATGTACATACTCAAGAAATAATAATATCTATATTTAATAATTAAAATAAATATTTTGTGCAAAAAAGTTTATTTATTAATTACATTCATTTATATGTGTACACCTAGCCCTCGATTTGCACGGCACTTAATTTACACGGTTTCGCTTTTACACAGTTTTTAAATGAAAACAAAAAAGTTTTTTTGTTTTATTTTGATTATTTTGCATAAATAAATTTATAAATTAGTTTTGGATTTTATTTTGATTGTTTTGCATTATGCCATTTATAAATTAAAAGTAATCAATAAATAAATTTTGTGGGTTTACGAGTTCGTATAGATTAATAAAGAGTGAATACAGCTATATTTCGTATAGTCCAATTTATTGCACAAAACAAAATAATCTTGTTTCACTGTATAGTACAATTTATTCACACAAAACAAAATAATCTTGTTTCACTATAACTAAATATTCCAATAAAGACACAAAACAAAATAATCTTGTTTCCCTATAACTAAATTCAATACAAAATAATAATTATCTCATACAATACTATCTTATTTCAGAATAACTCACAGTTCTTAGTCCACTTTCGCTTTCACAGTAAATTCAATACAAAATCCGATAATTATCTCATACAACACTAATCTATCTTCACTATAACTAAATCGAAAACAAAATCCGATAATTATCTCATACAACACTAATCTATGTCTTTACTAAATTCACTACAAAATCCGATAATTATCTCATACAACACTAATCTATGTCTTTAATGTAACTCACAGTTCTTCTTAGTCCACTTTCGGCTTTCAGTTTATCGCTGAACTTTCGCTTTATCACTCACTATTAACTTTTACTGTCCAAGTCTCGCAGTTCAAAGACAGTTCTTCTTAGTTCACTTTCACTTTCACAATTTATCGCTCACTATTAACTTTTACCATCTCATACAACACTAATTTATGTCTTTATTTCAGAATAATTCACAGTTCTTCTCCACTTTCGCTTTCACAATTTATCGCTCACTATTAACTTTTACTGTCTAAGTCTCAGCTTTCACTTTCACAATTTATTGCTCACTATTAACTTTTACTGTTCAAGTCTTTTAGTTCAACTAAACTCAACTCACACTTTGCAGCTCGCCTATTTATGTTTGAATGCTTTTATTGTTTTTATTTGTACGGAATATTATTAATTTTTTTGTACCATGTTCAATGTTAATTAATGTTTGTTTTCATTTTCAAAAATAAATTGAAAAAGTATAATGGTAGATACACTCCTGGAAAAATCGTGAAAACCAAAACCGTGTAAAACAAGACGCAGAATTCATACAAAATAGAAGGATATGTTCAATTAAACTGTAAACCGTGTAAATCGATTTAAAGAAGATAATGAAAAGTCAAGGATGTGTTCTTTATAACCGTGTAAAATGAGATAAGGATTAAAGGAAAAAAAGGGGATTGGTTCATTAATTTTTAGACACAACTTAAAAGCAAAAGATAAAAAAATATTATAAACATTTAAAGTCCGAACTTATAGACATGTTATTTCACTAACAATTAAATTAATATTATAGTTTCTCTAAAAAGACAAAATCCGTGGGTGCGGCCTTAATAAGGGCTGCCATTCAACGATTCCGTGTAAGAGTATGTCTGTAATCCAAATGTAATAAGAATAAATACAATAATCTGTTAATGAAAATTCATCATTAAATCTATATTATTATTTAAAATATTTAGGTGTGCTGCCAAATTTTAAAATATAAAATGTGTTCTGCAACAGAAAAAAGGTTGAGAACCACTGGGTTAAATTAAAAAATAACTACTAAAGATCTTAAGATACTTTAGTAATTCAGATTTCAATCAAATTGAATTTGTTCCATTCTCTAATTTGTTTGTCCATTCTAACTTGTGTAATTTTTCTAATGATTATATATATTCATTGACATTACATGATATTTACATAAAAGATATTAAAGGAGGATTTTTTAGACAAAAATCTGATTCATAATATAAGTTCACACAGCACTATTAGCAAGTTACTTACTAATAGTGCTAATAGTGCTGTATGAACTTATATTATGAGTTAAGCAAGTTGTTTTTCTTCAAAGATTTTTAATAAATCTGATTCATATATCTTATCTTCTCTAATGGAAAAGATCAAAGAGTTATAAACTGTTGATGGTGCTTGCTTGATATTGCTGATAATGATTATCTTATTTATTAAAAAAATAAATATATATATTTGAACCCGGATCCTCCAGGATGATAAGCCGCAGCTTTACCACGCGGCCATCCGGCCGACACAAGATGACTAAGATTATTTTCAGAACAGTTATCAAATACCAATATTATTGCATTAGCATATAATTTAATAAATAACCAAGAATATTTTATAATTAGCGAAAGCAACACAAGATGACTAAGATTATTTTCAGAACAGTTATCAAATACCAATACAATTGCATTAGCATATAATTTAATAAATAACCAAGAATATTTTATAATTAGCGAAAGCAACAAACGAAATGTAAGATCATGTAAAATTATTGAACTCTTACAATTTGTATCATTCAACCTACTTCAACACATTTAATATATAAATGTTTTTGTATTAGGTTAATGTTTTCTAAAAATTTAGGTGTAGTCAAATTAAAAATAAAAAGCTTATTTAGTGATGTGTTAACATATTGTTATTGGAAAATCTTTCTCAGAAAAACGGTTTTCATCTAAAAAATATTTGATATCTAATCAAAAGTATATAAATAAGACATATGTATTATGAGTTCCTTCTTTAATAAAAAAGATAGTTGGAAATGGACTTGGAGAAGCTCAATGGGCAAACCTTTAATGAAACTGATTACATTATAGCTAGCAACAAACATAATCAATAATGTAACTGTGTTGAATAAATCCAACAATCGTAGCGATCACCATCGCTATCAGTGTTGAACTTATTCAGCCACCAAATAATAAAGTCAAGGTCGGTCCGAGAAAAAACGGGGCCCGGTGCAAAGTTGTCGTACGGGGCCTTTCAATAACGCCAGAATGGTTGATAGAGTGTCTTCTGTTGAGAATAAGAACTCTAGATTCCTACAATTTCCTTAAAATAACAACTACATACCCTTACCAAATCGCAAACAAAAAAAAAATACTGTATTTCGAACAAGAATTGGATCATACAGAATCGGGGGCCTTGTGCGATCGCACCGTTCTCACCGCCCTCCGGCCGGCCCTGAATAAGGTTTAAAATAATAATTAGCTGTCAAAAGAAAAAGGAATAAACTTATAAAAACAAAATCCAAATTAATAAATATTGCTAACCTGAAAATCGAAAAAAAAATTCAAAACTACACTGGAAGAAAACAGAAAAAGTCCTCGACAAGAGAAAGATCTAAACAAAATCAACAAGTCATCACAAAATTAATAAATATTGCTAACCTGAAAACCGAAAAAAAAATTCAAAACTACACTAGAAGAAAACAGAAAAAGTCCTCGACAAGAGAAAGATCTAAACAAAATCAACAAGTCATCACCTAAACCAGGGGTATCCTACCATTTGGCTTCCTTGGGCCACATTTGAAGAAAAAATTTGTCTCGGGCCGCCCATAAAATATACTAATTTTAACGATGGTTGTTAAGCAAAAAAGTTAGTAAATAATGTACAATATATGATATCCACCATAACAAATAAGCAAAAAAGGGCAGTATAGACTTCTTTTTGACCAAGAAATTTTTTAAAAATCATTGAGTAGTGAAGAAGTTTTAATCAGTGAAATAAGAAATATTTTAGAAAATGGAAATAGGAAATGTAGATAGGTTTTTAATAATAAAAACTTCATTAAATAACTTTATTTTTTATATTTATTACAAAAAATGAAACAAATTTCTTTTACTTTATTAGTGGGGATATTTGATGATGATACAACGAATTTCAAAAAATAAAAAAAGTACATAAAAATTTCAATGTTTTATGGAAATTTATAATTTTATGTTGGGCTGTATTCATTAGTGCGGTGGGCCGCGGGTTGAACAGCCCTGATCTAAACAAATCTAAAGAAATTAATTACAGAAATAGTAACTGAAACTACTCTAGAGACAGGAGGGAAAGAATTCAACAAAAAAGTTGAAAAATTATCAAAGACTACCCTAGATCTACCAAATAAAGGCAGAGAATTAAAAAGAAACTCCTCCAGTAGTAACTCCATAGAATATTCAGAATTCTGCAAAACAATTAGAAAAAAATGATGCAGGAAATTCGAACATACGATATCAGGAAAATCAAAGTTCTCAGAAGATCTCTGGATTTCGGCAAAAGAGATATAATTACTATGGGCGCTTTCCAAACCTCAACAGTAAGTCATCAGTGATTAGTCTCTTTTGACTGCCTTCCAAACCTCAACAGCAAGTCATCAATGATTAATCTCTTTTGACGTCAGAAATAACTCAACATCAGCTTGTTTCTGATTTCTGTTTGACTCCATTGTTTCTGTTTCACGATGATAATGATTGTTTCACTCTCTAACTTTTAAAATCTTATCATCTAGCAGGAATTACTTTTCTGTGACGTTAGAAAACGGTGTAAACCGGTGTCAACACATACACCGCCTCTAGAGCTGGTTGTAGCTGTAACGGTGCAACTGGTGTGTTGACACCGGTTTACACCGTTTTCTAACGTCGCAGAAAAGTAGTTCCTGCTAGATCTTAAGATTTTAAAAGTTAGAGAGTGTAACAAATCATTATCATCGTCAAGATTTTAAAGTTAGGGAGTGTAACAAATCATTATCATCGTCAAACAGAAACAACGACGTTAAACAGAAAGAAGCTGATGTTGAGTTATTTCTTACGTCAAAAGAGACTAATCACTGATGACTTACTGTTGAGGTTTGGAACGCCCAATTAAAGATGATAATGGCAAAAATAATAGAAAAACAGGAATGAAATAATAGAATAAGAAGATTGTAGAATCTTCAAGAATTGTACAAAGAATTTTTCTGTTTTTTCTACAATTCCTTGTAGAAGGATTGTATAAAAACACAGAAAGAGACTGGTGATGATAATTCAAATGAAGGCATTATATCAGAAATACCTGATATATTGAATCAAAAAATTAAATATCCTAAGAACAATGAAGCATGGAAAAGCTCCAAATGAAGATAGATTACCAGTACAATTGCTAAAACTATGAGGAAGGATAATAATAACCTATTTAGCAAGCTTTTCACAATAAATTTTCTACATTAAAAAAACAATAAAACAACGCAAACATATTTGAACACATACATTTTTAATTTGTATAATAATCAAAAATATGCAAATACTTTTGATTATTATGCTGAATTAAAAATTATATAATCATTTTTAATTTGCATAATAATCATTATCAAAAATAACAACACAGTCAATATTAAATATTAATTTTTCTACATTTATCATGAGCAAATTTGTTGATGATATAGGATGTATCCATTTCACGCAAAAGTTTATCAGGTATTTCTGATATAATGCCTTCATTTGAATTATCATCACCAGTCTCTTTCTGTATTTTTAAAACAAAGGGAAAATACCTGATGCGTGGAATAACGCACTAATAATAATAATTTATAAAAAGGATGATAAAGAAAACATAAAATCCACAGACCTACAAGTTTGGTATCTGCTATGTACAAAACATTTATTAAAATCATTAACAAAACAGTTTGACTTTTCCCATTCTCGGAACAAACTAGTTAAAGACATAATTTTACCACCATTGATCGCATACATATCATCAGGCAAATTCTTAAAAAACAGGAAATAAAACTTATAAAAGAAATCTATATAAATCATCGATGATTTAGACATACTGAAATATATTTATGACATTGCCACTTCCGCAATTAAGCTCCACAAAAATAGTGATAAATTTCCTATACAAAGAGGAATCAGACAGGGAGACACAATATCTACAAAATATTTGCAACTGCATTAGAAGAAATCGTTCGTGAATTATAGTGAAAGGATGAAAGATTAAAAATTAATAGATATAATCTAACCAATCTCCGCTGGCGGCCGGATGGCCGAATGGTAAGTGTTGGCTTGCACGCAGGAGGACTCGGGTTTGCGTCCCGGGTGCGCAGTGCCGGATTAAGCTAGTGCGGGGCCTGTAGCATATGTTAAGAAAGGGGCTCTACATTAAAAAAAACAATAAAACAACGCAAACATATTTGAACACATACATTTTTAATTTGTATAATAATCAAAAATATGCAAATATTTTTGATTATTATGCTGAATTAAAAATTATATAATCATTTTTAATTTGCATAATAATCATTATCAAAAATAACAACACAGTCAATATTAAATATTAATTTTTCTACATTTATCATGAGCAAATTTGTTGATGATATAGGATGTATCCATTTCACGCAAAAGTTTATCAGGTATTTCTGATATAATGCCTTCATTTGAATTATCATCACCAGTCTCTTTCTGTATTTTTAAAACAAAGGGAAAATACCTGATGCGTGGAATAACGCACTAATAATAATAATTTATAAAAAGGATGATAAAGAAAACATAAAATCCACAGACCTACAAGTTTGGTATCTGCTATGTACAAAACATTTATTAAAATCATTAACAAAACAGTTTGACTTTTCCCATTCTCGGAACAAACTAGTTAAAGACATAATTTTACCACCATTGATCGCATACATATCATCAGGCAAATTCTTAAAAAACAGGAAATAAAACTTATAAAAGAAATCTATATAAATCATCGATGATTTAGACATACTGAAATATATTTATGACATTGCCACTTCCGCAATTAAGCTCCACAAAAATAGTGATAAATTTCCTATACAAAGAGGAATCAGACAGAAAGACACAATATCTACAAAATATTTGCAACTGCATTAGAAGAAATCGTTCGTGAATTATAGTGAAAGGATGAAAGATTAAAAATTAATAGATATAATCTAACCAATCTCCGCTGGCGGCCGGATGGCCGAATGGTAAGTGTTGGCTTGCACGCAGGAGGACTCGGGTTTGCGTCCTGGGTGCGCAGTGCCGGATTAAGCTAGTGCGGGGCCTGTAGCATATGTTAAGAAAGGGGCTCTACATTGAGCCGCATGCAGCTCGCAGGTTGGACAGCCCTGTTTTAAAGTGAGACAATGAAAATGTTATTTTAACCTTCATCTAAAGGGATCCTATTTCATAAGTTGAAGATTAATCCATTTCAATATGTCAAAACTATCTGATGATTCTGATATTATGCATCATGCTCAGAAATATCGATAGCAACAAAATAAAGGCATTAATTGATGCAAATCATCACTATACAGCACAAGACACTGCAAAAATTCTAAACATATCAAAATCAAGTATTGAAAATCATTTTTCATTTCACATTTGGATATAGGAGTAAACTTGATGTTTGGGTACCAGACCAATTTAAAGTAATTCATTTGATTAAATGCATTACTATATGCGATTCACTTTTGAAACGTGAGAAAGATGATCCATTTTTAAAATATATAACAGACAATGAAAACTGAAATATCTATAGTAACATCGAGCAGAAAAGATTATGGAGCAAGCGTGATGAATCAGCCCAAGGCATTTCAAAAGCAAAGCTTTATTAAAGGAAGGTTATGTTCCTCAATTTGGTGGAATTGGAAAGGTATCATGTTTTTTTGAACTGCTTCCAAGGAATGAAATGATTAATTGGAGTATATATTGTCGTCAACTGGATAAATTAAGTAGTGTCTAAAGCCAAACCATATTCATCATTGGAGACTTGCCGGAAATTGTTACAGTTAGGATGGGATATGTAACCACATCCTCCTTATTCACCAGACTTGCACTATCAGACTTTCACTTGTTTTGCTCTCTTCATAATTCTTTAAGAGGAAAAATCTTTGATTCTAATGACAATATCAAAAAATACCTGGATCAGTTTTTTGTGGCTAAAAACAAGGACTTTTTTGAGCATGAAATTATGAAGTTACCAAAGAAATGGCAAAAAGTAGTTGATCAAAATGGTCAATATATTGTTGAAAAAAAGTTGTTGTTTAATATCAAAAAGTTTTGTGTTATTTATTTAGAAAAAAACTGCATGGATTTATTGGCCAACCCAATAAATATTTTCTTTATGAAATATCATTGTTTCATTTATAACTTTTTATTAGTTTTGAAGAGAATTTTAAGAAAATACCCATGATAAATTTCACTTATGTTCTATTTATAAATATTAGTCCTGTAGAAGCATCTATTTTAAATAATATTGTGGAAAAAAAGAACTATCTTGAATTTAATCTATCTTGTTAATTTGTTTTATCTCCATTTCATAACAAATTCTCTTAACTTCTTTTTCTGTAAATATTAACCTATATAATATGTAATATATATAAATATAAATGTAAATATGTATATAAATGTATTATTATTATATAAGTCTATATATCTTATCATTTGCATTAAAAATATGAATAAGCTTTATCAATTTCATAAAGATATGCATTTATAGGAATGAAAAATTTTAAAACATATATGAATAAAATAGCCTAAAAAATTTTTTTACCTCAATATTAATTATTCTTAATTTTTTTAGATACAATAATATCCCGACTTATGCAGTTCTTGATTTTTTCATTTGGCAATACTACTGCACACTACCTTGCTGTGATATATCGTGCATGTAGAGTTTCCCGCAAACTCTACATGCACGATTACGATTCTACAATTGACAAAAGTTAAGATTGTTTTGTTATATATTTTCTAAACCCTTAAAAAACTATGTCATCCAAACAAAGTAAATCTGATTCTCCTGAATCCAGTAAGAAAAGGAAAATGATATTTTTAGATTGTAAACTTAACATTATCAAGGATTTTGATAACAGAATGAAAATTTGTATTGGCAAAGAAGTGTTTGAGCTACCGGCATCCACAGTAAGAACAATCATAAAAGATAATGAGAGAATTCTCGATATGATGAAAAATTATCAATCTTTGAACTCAAACATAATTCGTAAACGTCATGGTATTATTGCTGAGATGGAAAAAATTCTGAAATTATGGTGTTATAATCAAATAAAAGTGAATAATTTTTTACATAACTCATTTATTTTTTTAATATTTTTCTTCTAAACTAATGTTTTTGTTAGTCCTTAGTCCCAATTAAACCAAATTTATATGTATTTATATGCAAAGTTGTACTCTGACTTACGCGATTTTTGTCGATCCCATCTATCACATAACTTCGGGATATTACTGTATAACAAAAAATATAAAATTTGGAATTGAAAAATTAGCCATCTTAATCAAAGAGATTAAATAAAATCTACTGCTATAATATAAAGAAGATACCTTCTTATTATTTGCATTAAATCACATTTTTTAATTTCCCAAAAATTTTATTTTAAAATATTTATTTCAAAACTTCCCATTTGGTAAAAATATTTTCTAAATTAGCAATACTGCTATGGATTATTATATACTATCCATTACTTACACCAGCAGTTCTCAAAGTGTGGTGGTGTGCACCTGTAGTGTGAATAAAAAATTTTCAGGGATTTGCATGTTTTTTTGCTTATCATAATACATCTCTATTATATAAGATGAATGCTATTATTCTTTACTAATAAAGGGGCTAATGATTAAACAAGTTTGGGGAATAATTCAGAAAGAAAATCAGTATTGAATAATAATAAAATCTTTAATAAACATTGGAATGTTTATGCCAAACAACATCAGCAACATATCAAATAACAGAACTGCATACTTAATATTCTTAGAATGGCCAAATCAAATATAGGTAATTCTTAGTTTATAAACTTATAATGGGATTATTAAAATCCCCCTCTCGTTGAGGTTTTAATAATCCCATTGTAAGTTTGAAAATAACTCATAATGGTAATAATTTTAGAAATAATAAAAAAAATGGAATACTGAATTCTTTAAGATGATAGAATCATTCTGATTTGATTCCAAGTCCTCAAGGTTATAAAATAATCTGGAACTGAATCTGGACTTCAAGGTGTAAAATCATCAGGAATTGAACCTGGATCCTCAAGGTTATAAATGAGTGCTTTACTATATTTTTTAATAAAACAAAAAAAGTATTTCTAATCTAATATGCTATGAAAATAATTAAGTTTGGAATATCATAAGGGCAATCATAAGATTGGAATATTGTAAGGCAAAAAATATCTATATTTAAATATATAATTTTGTTATTCAAATGTATCAGTGATGTTGGCTGTAACATAACTGAAAATCTTTGGTGTTTGTTAGTTTTTACTACTATTCAGTACTGATTTTCTCTCTTATTTGGACTTCTACATGAAAGCAGTGTTGTTCTCTTATTTTTGGACCACTAATTTACAATATTGATAACAATTTCAGTAATTCAATATTTCAGTACAAGTACTATACTTAGTGTTTAATTTTCCTTCTTCATATTTTCAAATCTCAAATAATAAATTTTATTTTAAATCTAGAATAAAAGTATCATATTAGCTTAAATATAAAATGGAATCTTTTAGAAAAATAATTTTCTTAAAGAATCTTATATTTGAACTTTTATATAATGCTTTTGTTTTAAAATATGATTCTAACTATTATGGTTATCCACACAAACTGCTTAAACTTATATACTTAATTATAAAGATAACAGCACATTTTTGTAGTTAAAGAGAATCTTTTATTAATAGAAAACTGCACTAATGTTTTCGGTTTATACAACAGTCATCAGGTGCAATTCTAATTATAAACAAAGTTGTAATTAGAATTGTGCCTGATGATGGTTATAAACTGAAAACGTTAGCGCAATTTTCTATTAATAAAAGATTCTCTTTAATTGCAAAAAAGTGCTGTTATCTTTATGATTCTAACACATTGGTAGTATAATTTACAATGTATTTTTTATTGGGCTACTGTATTTGAGTTATCCATTTATTATAAAATATAATTCCTTTGATTAAATTGTAATAATGATTTAATAAGTATTTTAAACAAATTACTATGAAAATATCATATTTTCCCAGATGATAATTTCTTTTAATAATACAGATAATATGCAACATACAATTTTTAATGTTTTTAAATGTCAAAATAATGTATTAGTAGTTTTCTTTCTATATTTTTTCTTTATAATATGCAATGATATGCTTTAAATAATAAGCAACTATAAAATATATTTATTTATTTATTTTATTGTATTTATTGGTTATTTTATTATATGTTTTATATAATTATGTTATTTCATAACAAAAAATACAATACATTGATATACTACAATGAGGGTCAACTCACCAATATGTTTGATAAAGGTATAGTAATCTCTGATATTTCTGATTAATTTTGTAAAGTTTGTGATAGTTCTGATCAGTTTAATAAATATTTGTAATTATTTTATACTCATCAAGGACATAACACTTACATTTGAGATAATTGTTGGTCTGGTTGGTTCACCATTTGAATAATGTTTTTATGAATACTAGAAATGGTGAAGAATTGTACACATCTTTCAATAAAAAATTAATTCAGAAAATTATGAAAATTTTCTATAATTTTCTTTTCTAAGTGATAAGCAGAAATTATGCAAGAGAGAAGTTATACAGATAAAAGTATTATGTATCTCTAATACAATTATATTTAATTGTTTTATACATAAGTATATAAAGCATATACTATCTGGCATATATAATGCTGCTTAGATAATATTTAAATACAATTAATCTATAATTTATATAAATAATAACTTAAGTGTATTTAATCTTTAAAAACTATAGATGTAATACAAATCATATATTAACATTGCTTCTTGGGTTCATCCATAAACTACGTCATGCTATTTTGAACACTTTTTTACCCCCTTCATCATATTTCGTCATACTACGCTTGACCCCCCTGATCATGACGTAACAAATTGGAAGACACCCTCCCCTTCTATTTAAAATTTTTTCTCCGATTTTATGTAAAAAAATAGAAAATAGGAATAATTTTACATTGGCATTTTATTACATATATTTTTTAACTTACAAATAAACTTTAGCAGAAGTGGATACAAATGTCTTAAAATTATATATCATATTTTATTTAAAAAATGTAGCTTCAAATATGTTACATTACCATCTTTATTTTTTGAAAAATAAAACATAAACATCATCTAATTTCAAAATAAAACTAAAAATTAAAAATCTAACTGCTCTCTTCGGTGTTTAAATAGCTATTAAACAAATTCTAAGCACACATAAGCAGTCCAGTACTTTTTTAACATAACCATTTAATCTGAATAACGTTTTCGGCTTCTACGCCATCATCAGCTCTTACAAAGATATAATCCATATAATATCATATAATCCATGAAATAATCATTGTTACATACCTGCACTGTGTATGCTACTTCAAAACTGATATCTTAAGTGACCAGTTTTCCTTTAATCCCATGCAAATGTAACCTAAATGGCAATTCTGCTATATTTGATGAGATTTGCTGGACTAGTTTATTCGGAAAACAGAAAAGAATTTCCTGATATGCAAAATTGTGTTCCACCAAATCTCATAGACCCGTTAATTATATTCTGTATACTTAAAAGTCTTCCTTTCGTTTTAGTACTGTCAGTGACGCGTGAGCTACAGTAAATTTTGTTTTCTTTGTTTGATTTGTTTTGGTTTTTGATAGAGCAGGGCTGTCCAGCCCGCGGGCTACATGCGGCCCAGTACTATAATGAATGTAGCCCATTTCCTTAAAATATTGAGATTTTTATGCACTTATTTTTTTTTAACTTTTAAATATTCGCACGGCATTGTAATACATTTTAATAAAAAGTGTTACAATGCCGCATCATCATCAAATATCCTACTAATAAAGAAAAAGAAATTTGTTTTATTTTTGTATTAAAAATAACCAATTTAATTTGAAGTTTTTATTATTTAAATACTTATCTACATTTCTTATTTACATTTTCTAAAATATTTCTTATTTCAGTGGTTAAAATCTCTTTATCTGTTCAATGATTTTAAAAAAATTCTGAACGAATAGAAGTTAAAGATTATTATACTATAACATTTTTGCTTATTTGTCATGATGGATATCATATATAGTACATTATTTACTAACTTTTTTGCTCAACAACTATCGTTAGAATTAGTATATTTTATGTGCGGCCTGAGACAATTTTTTTTCTTCGAATGTGGCCCAAAGAAGCCAAAAGGTTGGACACCCTTGTGATTGAGTGATAAATGAAATCATTACATCATCAATATATAAAAGATTTTTATAAATTTTTAGGATTTAATTTTTAATCATAGTGACGTAAAATTATTGTATTTAACAATTTGTATACCATGACGTCACAATTTGCATGACCCTCCCTCCCCAATGTCATTTTTCGTCACAAATCTCCTACACCCTCCTTCCCCTAACAGCATGACATAGTTTATGGACAGACTCCTTGCTTACAACTATCTCATCAAAACAGCATGAAACAAAATTTTATTAAATCTTTGATTATAGAAGACTGAATTATTTTTTAATCAGATGAAATTATTATTTACAAGTTAATTAATGTTATTTCTAATTCAAAATTAATGACCTGACCACCCTGTTGAATTTAAAAAAATCAATAAAATCATTCCAAAATTATTAAGGAAAAACTTTTAAAATTTGAATACCTATCATTTTTAAATAGTTGCAAATAAAGGACTAATTGATATATCATATTCAATGATATGATCATTTCATAAAAATTGAATGAATGATTTAGAATACATTAAGAGAATATCTCAGGAGTTTGAAAATATCTGGCATTTTTAAATAGTTGTAGTTTAAAAGATTAATGATACAGCATTAAGATGATCTTAAACATTAATATCACTCAAATTTCATGAAAATCTACTGATTAATTTGAATTTTATTAGTGGGGGCCTCAAAAATAGACAGACAATATGATTATTTTACGAATCTTACTTTCCCTTGTAAAATAGGCTAAAAATTGACCTCTCAGTACTAATAAGTTTCATAAATAAATTTCATTTATTTATTGCTGCTATGTAACATTTCATTTTAAGGTTAGATTATGTTTATTTGTATGTTTTATTCTGCCAATGCTGCACAATATATATGAGGCAGACTATTTGGAGCCTATCAGTGGCAGCTCGTGGATGATTTTTGTGGGAGGGATGAAAAAAATTATAATAAAATACGTAGTGCGGACTGCAATGTTTGCAGTACACGATATACATATCACAAAAACGTATATCACGGGTTACCCCACCTGCTCAATACACTGACTATGCGGTGTGACTCGGTCTGCACTGACTGCAGCCCTGATGAGTACACAATCGCACTGACTCATACAATACACATATACAGAGCGCCTATCGAGGTACCTAGTACCTACAATTTAAAAATAAATATACCACGAATGGAAAAAATATGTTTTTGTAAAATAATTGTACAGTAATGTAATAGCTATAATAATTTAAAAATGTTTTCATTTTGGTAGGAGGGCTGCAGCCCTGCAGCCCTTATGGGCGAGCCGCCACTGGAGCCTATCACAAACTGGTTATCTATAAAGAAAACGGAAATTGTTGAATAATTACAATAATTCAGCACTATCTTGCAATAAAAACTCTTTATTTTAAAAGCCCTTCGCTAACGTTTTCGGTTATACACCATCTTCAGGCATCATCTTAAAATACAACGGAATTCTAAAATAGAAGATTACATGCTTCTTTACAGTTTAGAATAGAACAGTAGAACAAATA
>AYEL01083945.1:0-10902 GCA_000484575.1 Olivierus martensii
TCAATTATTATAAACAAAATAGTTATTTCTAAATACAAAAAGTTTTATAAGATATCAATCTATACTTATTTAACCACATTATTTAAAAGAACTTATAATGAAAATAAAATAATATCGAAGTTTTTTAATTCTTAATCACTTAAAGTACTCAATAATTTGACTATTTTCTTTCACAAATCCCTAAATAAACATACTCTTAAAATAAGAATTTTTATGGTAAAATATGAATATTACTCAAAACATTTTTATTTTGTAATAAAACTTATTATATAAAAAGCATAATATCTGTTTATTCCTCTTCCATAGAGGCCAAAATTAAATAAACCATTATTTATTAATTCATGCAAACGGAAATTTTAGAATTTTCATTGTAAGTTATATGATTAAGCATTATTGCAATACTTTTATGTATATGATATGAATATACATTTGTTTTAATTTTATTATTTCTATAAGTTCAAAATAAATATTATATTTATTTTTAACTTATAGCTCGTGATCAAATAAATACTTTATTTGAACTCGAGCTATTCAAATAAAGTTTAGATGAACCCTTTAAATTAAATATAAAATAAATTTATTCAAATGAGTTTTAATTGTTATACCTAAAATTTTTTTCTAAACAAATTTCTTACTAATAAAACTTTTCACTTATTAGTTTACTCCAAATTCATAAAAAGTTTTTGTATATACAACCATATTAAACAAGTTCTTTTATGTCATACCCGGAAAAGTTGGCATTTCTTGATAACTTTCCTGTCAATAACCGCTTAATTGCAGTGAAACCTATGAACCGGAAATTATAAATTATTATTAAATTATATTATACCCGGTAAAGTTGGCATTTCTTGATAACTTTCCTGTCAATAACCGCTTAATTGCAGTGAAACCTATATCGAAGGTGCAACATATTTCAAATAGAAATATAGTATATCGTTGAGAACAAGTTTATATTTAATGTGTTCTTTTCTAACATGCAAGTTATTACTTTAAAAACGAAATCTATTTAATCTGTAAATCATTAGAATTAAACGGAAAATTATTGCATTACTCTTCCACAAGAAGCTTATGGAACGGTAATGCAATAATTTTTTTTCGTAATTGCATAAAAATAAACTAGTTCAAAACTTCTAATTTTATAGATTTTTCAGTTATAGGTAATGATTTAATCTGTTTAATAAACGGAAAATTATTGCATTACTCTTCCACAAGAAGCTTATGGAACGGTAATGCAATAATTTTTTTTCGCAATTGCATAAAAATAAATTAGTTCAAAACTTCTAATTTTATAGATTTTTCAGTTATAGGTAATGATTTAATCTGTTTTTTTTTTTCATCTTATACCGATTGTAGGTATTTGTCCAAATATCTAATGTTATAGTTGGTTCTGTTTTAAATATCTTCAACTTACAATGAAAATTTTAAAATTTCCATTTTGCATGGATTAATAAATAATGGTTTAATTTAATAATTAAATTTAATTTTGGCCTCTATGGAAGAGGAATAAACAGATATTATACTTTTTATATAATAAGTTTTATTACAAAATAAAAATATTTTAAGTAATATTCATATTTTACCATAAAAATTTATATTTTAAGAGTATGTTTATTTAGGAATTTGTGAAAGAAAATAGTCAAGAATAAATTTATTTTATATTTAATTTAAAGGGTTCATCTAAACTTTATTTGAATAGCTCGAGTTCAAATAAAGTATTTATTTGATCACGAGCTATAAGTTAAAAATAAATATAATATTTATTTTGAACTTATAGAAATAATAAAATTAAAACAAATGTATATTCATATCATATACATAAAAGTATTGCAATAATGCTTAATCATATAACTTAAAATGAAAATTCTAAAATTTCCGTTTGCATGAATTAATAAATAATGGTTTATTTAATTTTGGCCTCTATGGAAGAGGAATAAACAGATATTATGCTTTTTATATAATAAGTTTTATTACAAAATAAAAATGTTTTGAGTAATATTCATATTTTACCATAAAAATTCTTATTTTAAGAGTATGTTTATTTAGGGATTTGTGAAAGAAAATAGTCAAATTATTGAGTACTTTAAGTGATTAAGAATTAAAAAACTTCGATATTATTTTATTTTCATTATAAGTTCTTTTAAATAATGTGGTTAAATAAGTATAGATTGATATCTTATAAAACTTTTTATATTTATAAATAGAACTATTTTGTTTATAATAATTGATAGTAAATTCTGGTATTTTTATACATAGGCAGATAAGTTATGAAGTGATTTATGATTAATGAAATCAATAAAGAAGCAAAATATCAGGTTAGTCTCATCGAATTTATTTTGGTTCTGGAAGCCAAACGGTGAGGGTGCAAACGAAAATATCAAAAGTGCAAAAGTTGCTAACGAGGTGCAAACGAGTGCAAAAGTAAAAATTTAAAAATTCAAAAGTGAGGGACCAACTTCACACCGTAGAATAAAATATGCAAATTATTTCTGTGTTCCTCGGTATATATGCAAATCAGTTGCATCATAAAAGTCGCTGTGTAAAAGATTTGCTCGCCAATTCGAGTTTGAAGTGTGAAAGAAGAAAATTCAGATAGTAAAATTTTAGAATATGGCTAGTTTACGTCATTTAAACAATGAAATGAGATCGAGAGCAATTGGAAGTCTTAATTAATATAGTAGTCAATAATGGTTAAGTATTAGTTCTACTATAATTCACAGAGTATGGAGCCAGTTTTAAAATTCTCAAGTAGCATCCCGGAGATACAGCGGTGGAAGATCAAAGATTATTAGTGCAGTGGATGATAGATTTCTTCGATTATCGGCTCGAAGTAACACCTGTGATCTACCCTTGCTGTGGCTATAGGAATGCTAGTATTTCCTTCCTCAATGCGTAGTAGACTTGAAGGAAGTTTGTATGCTAAGTGAACAGCAGTTTGTATGCTCCTTATTCCCCATCACAGGAGGAATGTTTGTAATGATTAAGACATTATGGGTCGGATCCATCAACATCGTATAATACTACTGTCAGTAAACGACATTGTTAGTGTAACAACGATCAGTAACAACAGATCGTTCACCACAACTTTTGTTAGCGATGTTTACTGACAGCGAAGAGCTGACACTACAATTGTTATTCATGTGCCTGGTAAAATGCCTAATGGTCAAAATAAAACACGTGGTAAGAAATGACGCTATAACAACATGTGACAAGATAAGATGGCCAGTGTTGAAAGTAAACGACATCGTTATTCTGATAATTCAAAATAATTTTAGATGGTGAATTTTCCGAGATATATGATTTGTTAATAAAGGTGAGATTGCTATATTTATTATAAATATCTTCCCGAATATTTGTTGAAAAATGAAAATATATGATTCATTAAGTAAAGATTTATCTCGAAAACAACCGTATATATTGGATAATGCACAGTTCCTTTGAAAAATTAATTCATATAATCTACGATCTGTACTATTTTAAGAATCCCAATATGAAGATAATATTCATCCATGTATTATTAACAATTTATTTTAAAATGATTCATCACGTCGCAAGTCGCATGTATAATTATAAAATTTGGTAATTTGAAAAGCAAATAAAATTCACTATTATTAAATTCAGATATTCAAATTTGTTTTGTTTTTGTAGTTATTATTATTATTATTATTAGCATAACTCAACAGATATATAAAAGTATACGGAGCGTCGGACTAAAGTAGGCTTTGCTGTGTTTGAATACTTTGACACCGGTCTTAACAGTGATCGAGACCAATGTTATATATTGACATCACTGTTAGGCTTAACAGTGATGTCACTGTTAAGCCTAATTGGTGTCACTGTTAAGCCTAATTGGTCCCTAACACCACTCAGTGACACCGTTGTTAAAGTAACAACACAATGATGGAACCGGGCCTGAACAATGATTGGTGTCTCTGAGTGGTGTTAGGGACCAATTATTTGGTCCTTAACACCACTCAGTGACACCGTTGTTAAAGTAACAACACAATGATGGAACCGGGTCTATGTCAATTAGATTGAAATCCAATGGAAGTCTGTATTCTTTATGAATGAGTCTAGATTTGCTCAGCAATAAGACTCTAAGCATAGTCTGACTATCCGGTTGACCCCATCATGAGTGTTGGCCAGCCTATGATGGGAGCTATAGGTGGCCGCCACCAGATATAGGATATTCTTCGTGCGATATAGCGGCTTAATCTACCCAATCTAACCTAAGCATAATCTGATCTAGAGAGAATCGAAGACACGCTATTTTCCCTCTAATATTGTAGAAAGGACGCTTATAGTAATATAATGCATTGGAGTGACATATTTTAAGACGGCTATAGTGCGTCCTAGAGGAATTACAAATGCTAGAAGGTATAAGAATGAAGTCTTTGACCCTATCATTACTGCTACCCAGCGTATTTGGAGATTCTTTTATCCTATAAGACAATTGTTGTCATTAAAGGTATTGTTGTCTCAAGTAGATTGATACAGCAATATCTTCAATGTCAAACTATCGTTCGTATTGATTGGCCAGCTAGATCTCTGATCTCAACTCTATTGAACACATCTGGGACGCTTTAGGGAGGGCCCCCAATTCTCTCCTCAAATCCTTGGGAATTCAGAACTGCTTTGTAAGAACAATAGTCATTACTACCAACTGAATTGATAAGCACTATCATATACAGCATGAAACCTCGCTGCAGGTTCTGTATTACTATGAAGAGTGACCATAAGCGTATTTAGACATTTTAGCTATTTTATTTTCACACATTCTTTTTGGTCTTGTTTTGCATATTCTAATTTCTATATGAAATAAATGTTATATTCACTATGGTTAGGCTTTCTTTAATGTGTAATATAGCAGATATTTTCACTAAATTTTACAAAAAAATAAATCTAATAATTTTTGAGATATTATGACTTTTCTGTTTGTTCCTTATTTATTTATTATTTATTAAATTATGGTAATTATTGCAAATTTACAAAATATACGATATATTTAATTCAGATATTATTTTACAGATAAATAACTTGATTAAATCCAGCATTTAAAAAAATTTAAGTTATCAAACAAACTTTAAATGAAATTTAATTAAATATATGATTTTTGTTTGTTTTTCAGATTTCACATGTTAATTGTCGTTAATAGTTTATCTCATCATTATGAGAATTATATCAATTATTTATTTAATAAATAGAAGTAATTAAATATAATTATTTATTGGTTGATGATTTATGAATTATTGATTGTTTGCTACATTTTTATATACAGATAGTTTAATTAGTTTGATGGCTTATAATAATTAGATTAAATATTAAGAGGAGATAACTTTATCAAAAGCAAATAAAGTAGTAATAATTCTCGCCTATGGAAAATACAAGAACAACAACATTTAAACCAACCAAAAAATAAAATATAATACGAGAGACTTGCAAAAATAGTAAAACCGAGACTTAAAAAGATGCTCCTAAAGATAAATATCGTAAAATCTGCAATTTTTTTTAAAATGATGAACATTAGAAATGTATAGACACTCCGCTAATTACGAACATAATTCCAACGTAAGTTTTGTTCGTAAATCGGGTTGTTCATTGCTCTTACTTTGGCTCCAAAAATACTGAAATAATTTTATATACTGTATATTGTAATATATTTCACAATTGGACTAATTAAAAGTTTCTTATTTCACAGATTTTAATGAAAATTTTGGAACATAAAGCGAGTAATTTTTAGTTCATTGTCACATCTTGAAATACGGTAGTAATACGTATACTAACTGTGTAATTTTACATTATAGAGCATTTTCTTATCATATTAATTATTATTAAATTATTAAAGAACTTTTGAAATTTCGTGAAATTTGAAAATGAAATTTCACGTTCGTAAGTAAATGACTGCCTAGATGGATATTAATTATTATTAAATTATTAAAGAACTTTTAAAATTTCGTGAAATTTGAAAATGAAATTTCACGTTCGTAAGTAAATGACTGCCTAGATGATTTCTTTATGGGATTCTGATTTAGTACACACGAAATTATAAAAATAATTTTTTGACTTAAGCACAATTCTCAGATTTTTTACAAATTCATTTATGAATAAAGAAAATGTCTTTCAATAGATAACATTAAAACACTCACTTAAACAAAAAAACGATTGAGTAACTTCAATCAAAATTCTCTTTTATCTCAATAATGCTCGTCTTCTCATAAATCATTTGGGGAATAAACTAACGTTTTGTTAGAATATTGATGTTAAGACAACTTGCTTATCTTTTTGATTTTGAATCGAATAATTGCTTTATTCTCATATTCCAATTGACTAAAAAGTTTCAAATTTTAATTTGACACCGAATCCAAAACAGTGAAGAACTGAAGAAAAAAGGACAGAAAATAGGCAAGTTACCAAATTTTTGCAGTTTTATAACTTCATTGTTTTGATAAATTTTCGAGGTATGATAAGTGTATTTCTTCAGAGGGATATTGAAATATAAATATGTATTTTTACAAGCCCCTCGTACTAAATTTAAATCGAATCTTTAAAAATGAAAAATGTGATATGTTTATTCTTATTGCGCTTGCAATTTTATTGGTAGTCTACAATTTAGAATATCTATATAGTTTAATGCATTTTATTGCATGAAAACATCAGAAATATTGTATAAGCTAGTAAATACAAAAATAACTTAAAATTTATGAATGAAACGAGTAACAGTGTTTGCAAATTTTCATGAAAATACAAAAATATATTTCCCAGTAATATTTTATGTTTCTTATATAGAATGATTGGAAACTGCATTTATAATATTTTAGACTGAATCATAAATGAAAAATAATGGCGGGAATATAAGAAAAATGTATTGTATCGTGTTTCATAATATAAAATATAAAGAGAACAATTTAGAATAAAAATTATTTTGTAATAAATAAGTTATTAAATTATAAAAGGCTATATAATGAATTTTGATTATGCATCTCATCTTACAATTTATGCTTTTAAATAACAACAGTATTAACTTTGTTTAACATTTGAAAGCCATTTTATACAAATATAACTATATGTATTTACTTTATATGTAATTTTTATCGTTATCTGTCCGTATAATTGGTGAATCAAAATTCATAGCAAAAAATTCAGTTTTAGGGAATCATTATTTATTGAATTCGTAGTAGTAATTTTTACCCATTTACAAAATTACGACCATTCAAAAATATTATAACTATCATGTTGAAAAATTCTTTTTTTCTGTAAGAAAATGGCTTTATTATTACTTACAATCGGGGCGCCAAGAGAAATCTCGGGCCCCGGTACGAACCATACGAACCAGGTTTTGGGACCCCTATATATATATATTTTTTTCTGTAAGAAAATGGCTTTATTATTACTTACAATCGGGGAGCCAAGAGAAATCTCGGGCTCCGGTACGAACCATACGAACCAGGTTTTGGGACCCCTATATATATATATATATTTTTTCCCCTTTTCTCCTCTGTAAGATAATAAAAACCATACATATTACACATGTTTTATACATAGTTTATTCAAAATTTTACTCACTTTAAATTCTGTTTAATTAAAAAATATACTATATGCAATTTGAGGAAATTGAGGTTCGATGAATTTAAATTTTTAATTATATTTTCAAATAAAACCTTTAAAATAGCGATTATTAGAAGAATAACGTCATAGGCTGGATTCACACTGGCCTTGCGACTGCGATCTCGACAACAACCGCTACCGTTGCTATTGAAACAGTCCCATCAGGCCTCGCTTCCCGACTCTTTATTACGACCACGACAATATTCAACTTTCTGAATATTGTCGTGATCGCCGCAGCTACGTCATTACGATAGCCAATAGAAAGGAGGCATTTGGCCATCTGTTAAGAGCTGTATGCTACATCAGCTCTTATTGGCTGTTGTTTACGCAGTTGCTATTGGTTGATTCGAAAAATCGTGAAGCCGTTCGTGATCAATATGCATGTTCTCTCGCAAGCCGTCAATCGTGGTCACAGTCGTAGTCGTGATCGCAGGCCAGTGTGAATCCAGCCATAGGCTCATGAACTAACTTTGGGAAACGTTCCCAACTTTTTTAAAATTTTTCTTTTCATGTCAGTTATAACGAAAAAATTTTCCCGTTCCATTCGTTTCGTTGTAAACGTATTCCACTTTAGTATAGTATATCCCATTCCTCTAAAAAATTTGTTGTGAGCCCTGTCGGTCTGTCATTCCTTCTCTGTTTAAATGAAATCCTTACGTCTAATTATCGAACAAAAAGAGGCCTAGAATGTAGTTTTATTATTAATTATATATACATCTCCTTATTTTTATGTATATATTATTTCTGTTTCAACCTGGATGACCGTAGTATGTGTATAGTTTTTATTGCACGGATATAGGCGTTCAGTCAATTCCTCGATTTTATTTCTGATTGTAGTTTTACTTGTGTTATTAAAAATTCAATAATCCTCATTTTCCAACTTATTAAGATTAGTATCGAAAAGATGTTATAAGATATCTGAATAAACAGTTCGTCGTTCTTTTTACGATATATCAAGGCCTCCTTAATTTCATTACTCAACATGGTATTCTGATCAGTTATTTCGTCAAGCATGAATTTTAGTGTAATATCGGCGATATATAAATTAATATTTTCAGAACAGAGTGTTTCAACAGCGACTTTTAACGCTAATATTGTATCAGGCAGAAATTGAAGATCATTGTCGTTAAAATTAATATCGAATTTTAAATCTATCAGATTTTTTCTGACAGAGTTTTGAATCTTAGAGAAACGTTCTAACATAGCAAGCGAACTATTCCATCGGGTTTTACAATCTAGAATTAAGGAAAATTCCTTACCCATTTTTTTCTTTTCCATGTTTTTGCAATATATCATCATTTTTTGTTGGTTACTTGCGAAATGTTTTGATTACTTTTCGTATTTTGTTTATGGGAGAATGCAAATTTACATTTTGTACAGAATTTGTTTGAGAACGTCCTGTACTACATTTAAAACCCGCCATTATATTCAGTATCTCCGTTGTATTCTTCATCGGAGTTGTCAGAATACTCAGAATTGTCTTCAGCTGAATCAATAGATTCCAGTTTTTCGTCTTCAGTTTCATCTATTACTGTATCATTTCTGTTATACTGAGAGGGCTGCATAAGAAAAAGTTGGAAGGGCCATTAATGAATATTTAAATAGTTATCAACTGTTTACACTTTATTAAAAAAATAATTGCTTTCTAGAATGAGAAAATTTGAAAAAGTAGGTATATGCTGTAAATGAAGTGATTAAAAAAATAGACAAAATTATAATTATACAAATTTAAAGACGTTTGTGGCATTTGGAGTGGACCACAGTGAAGAAGGCTGAGGGCCGCAAATTTCACATGCTTGCTGTATGCTGAATAATACATTAGAAAGTTGTTTCCAAAAATTAATTTTATTATAAATTTTACAAAAATCTGAAAAAATTCCTTTTTCAGGTATATTTTGTAGTGTTTAATTTAATTATCCAAAAATTTTTCTAATAAATGGATTCTTTTGGAATCATTTTCAATAATTTTTTCCAGAGCTTAATTTTTACTAAATGCCTCTTCTCTGCATTTTCTTCAGCCATCTTTAAAGAAGTATTTATTTCTGTAATCCATAATGGTTCTTGTTTGTTTCTTTTTCTTGAATTCGAAATGTTATTTTCATGGATAGAATTATTCGAAAGATCTATATCATTTTCATTACATTCATCCCTACAAGCAAAAATTTACACATCACTAAAATCAAATTAAAAAGAATAGAGTATTATAAAATTATGTATTATTAAACACTATCATAAGTAGAAATTTATGCCAATTCTATTTTAAGAAACTAAAGCTTTAGTTCCTTCTTTACAATAAAATAATTTATATAATTAAATGTTTTTCCTTTCTAGAAGTTTAATTTTTTCTGCATGCCTCTTCTCTGCATTTTCTTCTGCCATCTTTAAAGAAGATTTTATCTCTGTAACCCATGATGGTTCTTTCTTCTTTCTCTTTCTGGAATTCGAAGTGTTATTTTCATGGATGGTGTTATTCGAAAGATCTATATCATTTTCATTTTCATTACATTCATCCCTACAAGCAAAAATTTACACATCACTAAAATCAAATTAAAAAGAATAGAGTATTATAAAATTATGTATTATTAAACACTACCATATGTAGAAATTTATGTCAATTCTATTTTCAGAAGCTAAAGCTTTAGTTCCTTTTTTACAACAAAATTTATATAATTAAATGTTTTTCCTTTTATTATTTAAACAAGATTATTAGTTATTAAAAAAATCAAGAATTCCATATTATTTAAAATGTTAAAATGCATTTTATTTATGATTAGTATTTAAACTATTAATATATAAAATAATACTGTACTGATTACTGGCTATAACTAAATTACTGGCAACTGCTATAGGCTCCACAGATAGATCTGTGGTTAAAATTCTAATTCATGATAATAGTTGCATATTCTTCTTCCATTTCCAGAAACTTTATTTTCATCTTTTGTAAGTTGATGTTAGATGTTTCTACTTATTTTCAATTTGTGTAGTTGAGATGATGTAATTCATTTTGGCAAATTCCTCACTAAATAATTGCCAAATTCTCTTCTTTCTCCATAGACAAGTGAATTTTTCTTTATGTTTATCATACAGTTCTATTAAAAGAAGAACTGCTGGCGGTGTCCAGTAGAAGTTATCTGTAAAAAATAAATAACTTTTTTTTTTTTTTTGCATATTTTACGCCCCCTTTCCAATCAGGGAGATTACTAAGGGTCAAGAATTCCATATTATTTAAAATGTTAAAATGCATTTTATTTATGATTAGTATTTAAACTATTAATATATAAAATAATACTGTACTGATTA
>AYEL01083946.1:0-30439 GCA_000484575.1 Olivierus martensii
TAAAAAATGGCATAAATTAATTTATAAAAAATATTTAAAGGAAACATCGCAGCATTTTAGCTCTCATGGTTATTCGTACAATGATGTTATTTGTAACTAATTAATACAGCTAGTATATTTTGTTGATATCCATTCTGCTGGAATAATGCTCTTAAGTCTCTTTGGCATTGATTGTAACAACTTTTCACAATATTCGACTGAAATTTTATTCCATTCATCTATTAATATTCGTTTCAGTTCATTTTTATTAGTAATATTACGTTTTCTGATACCACATTCCAAATATTGCCAGAGATTTTCAATAGGATTGATATCCGGTGACTGGGGAGGTGTATCCAATACCTTTGAACAATTATAAAGCAGCCACTCTCGCACGATATATGATTTGTGTTTAGGATCGTTATCCTGGTAAAACAAAAATTGATCTAAAATTCCCATTTTTTCCGCACTTTGTTTCAAATTTTGCTTCAAAATGGTAAGATAGCCATGCCTATCCATCGTAGTTTCTATAAAATGCAGCTTTCCGACACCGTGCGCAGACATAGCACCCCATGCCATTACTGAGTCTCCTCCATACTTTAATGTAGGACAGAGATTTTCTTTAGCCAATTCCTGATTAACATTTGACTTTTGAAAAAATGTAATTTTTGGTTGATGAAAGCAAATTTAATATTTTTGGATCCGATGGAAGAATTAGGATTTGGAGAAAACCAAATCAGGAATTGGCTAAAAAAAATCTCTGCCTACATTAAAGTATGGAGGAGACTCAGTAATGGTATGGAGTGCTATGCCTGCGCACGGTGTCGGAAAGCTGCATTTTATAGAAACTACGATGGATAGGCATGGCTGTCTTACCATTTTGAAGCAAAATTTGAAACAAACTGCGAAAAAAATGGGAATTTTAGATCAATTTTTGTTTTACCAGGATAACGATCTCCTAAATACAAATCATATATCGTGCGAGAGTGGCTGCTTTATAATTGTTCAAAGGTATTGGATACACCTCCCCAGTCACCGGATATCAATCCTATTGAAAATCTCTGGCAATATTTGGAATGTGGTATCAGAAAACGTAATATTACTAATAAAAATGAACTGAAACGAATATTAATAGATGAATGGAATAAAATTTCAGTCGAATATTGTGAAAAGTTGTTACAATCAATGCCAAAGAGACTTAAGAGCATTATTCCAGCAGAATGGATATCAACAAAATATACTAGCTGTATTAATTAGTTACAAATAACATCATTGTACGAATAACCATGAGAGCTAAAATGCTGCGATGTTTCCTTTAAATATTTTTTATAAATTAATTTATGCCATTTTTTAAGCTAATTTTTTCTAAATTTCCTTCTGATAGGATAAATAAATTATTAAGAATAAAATAAACACGATGAATTACTTTTATATATTTTTAATTACGGATAAATAAAGATTTCACTATTCGTACGAATATCCATGAGAGTCATTATATCTTATAATGCGCAGTTACTTAATTTAAAAAAATAGAAAAAATTCTTATTGTTAGGATGCGTCCCGGGCCCCTCAATACGTAAATGATGTTTTTTTATTCCAAATGATCAATAACAGAATTAATAAAGATAATATTAAAAAAAATGGAATAACGATTTATAAATAGGTTGAAAAGAAATCATTAAAACAAAAAGCTCACAAAACTTTCCAAAATAAGTTTCAGAAAATTTTTGAAAATAAACATTTTTCAATAAATCATCAACGAATAATCACCAATTTATAATCGTTCGAATAATAATTTGATGATTAGACTAAATCAATAACTGACTGATTGGCAATTAATTATTTTGTTTTTATTGTCCAACAACTGATCCTCAAACTATTGATAAAGCAATAATGTACGTATAAATAATCCTTACAATAAGCTTGGAAAATTATGTTTAAACATGAAAATTAAACATATTAAAAAATGATGATTATGTAAAGTATTATATCATTGCAATTTGTTTTTAAAGTTTTATTCTAAATCATTGTCATTGATATATTTTATGGAAAAATCTTTAGGAACAAAATCATCTTTTTCCACATAGTCAATTACTTTTAATCAACTTCAATATTTTAAACCAGTTTCAATTAAATAAAAAATTCTAAAAGTGATATATGTTTAATTACATTAGAATAATTTCCGTATCTATCTCTTTTTAGCAACAGTTTCAATTATTTTTTGCCGGATATTTAAAATAAGTATCTTTTAACTTCCATAACCATAGAAAAGTACAATACTTTATTGATATAAAGGATTTGTCATAATTAAACTTAATGCCATGAAGGCTGTTCTTCAGCTTATTGGATTAAAATGCCAATTATACTACCTGCTTTTAGTGCAAACATGCATGTGTCTTCATTAATTTCATAACAAATCCGAAAATCTCAAATTTTACCATGCTACAGTATGTACAGGATTTGTTTCGAGATGGCAAAAAGTAATAGCAAAGTCTGACAATTATACAGAAAAGTAGTTTAATGATTATAATAAATATATCTATGATTTGCAAAAAAATATAAACTGTAGAATAAAAACTTTTTTAACTGTGTTTCACTTTTGGAATTTATATTATAGAACATAAAAGTTTTAGTTATAACCAGAAATGGATTTATGTTTATAAAAATTTCATTTATTTCAAGCAGAAAAATTAAAACAAGTTAAAATAATAATAAATTATAATCAAAGTATTTTAATAAAAATCATAATCGAATTAAATTTAATGTGTACAAAAATTATCTATATATAAGTCCTCTTTTTGTATAATTATTTCAATAGAAGCATAAAACAAATTAATGAAAGTAAATATAGTAATAAAATATATGATTATATTTATGACTTTAATTTATTATTTTTAAAAACATAAATATGAAAGAATTTCAATTAATGAATATTTCTGAACATAAAAGTTTTTATTTAACAGATTTCACTAATAAATTAGTATGTTCACAGTATTTTAGTGAATAAAGTTAATGACATTATTAACATAAAGTAAACTGTGATATGATTTACTAGATAGCAAGATACTATTTTAAGAAACATTTTAAATGAAGTTCTAGAAGATCATTACTGGATATATGGAATGATAATTGACTGATCGTTATACAAATATCTTAAGTACTTATAGTAATTTAGAAATTTTCTTATATTATCTAATTTAACATAACTTCTTTAAACCGGTATATAAAGAATTAAAACAGGAAATCTACTAAAAAATCGTTTTAATCAGAAAATAGAAGATGAATTATATAAAAGAATTTGAACTGTAAAAAAATTAATAGTCACTAAATAATGAAACCGATAAAATCAAATGAATAAAAAATTGATAAATGAAGTAAATAATAGGGAACATTCTTTCAGACATATCGCATTAACAATTGGAAATGAGAACAAAAATATTACCAGAATTAGATTTATACATATATATTATAATGATATAAATTTTTGTAGTGTAAAGAATGCTTTAGATGTTTATAACTAATAATACATCTTGGCAATTGAATAAATTGCTATCGAAAACATGGTCTTAATTCTCGAATTTTCTGTGAATCGATTAATTAAATATTCTTTAATAAAATTCTCTTCCAATTCTCTCTACCATAATGAATAACTTTGTGGGATATAAAAAAAAAATAAGCATTACATCTCACTATTGCGATATGTATGAATTCAAAGTAAAATATAAAGATAAGACGACAATCCCAATACTCCATGGATTCATAATTATTGAGGAGGAAGAAATATATAAATATTATAGTATCTTAAAATCAAAATACACTAATTACAAACAAATAAACATTATATAATATGATGTCAATTTTATGTAGCCGCTCAACATTGAAAAGAAAAATAAACGATATGATCGTTAATATTGAATTATGCAATAAGTTTTGTTTTATATTGATTAAATTATGTGGATAGTTAATATTTTATTTCCAAGTTTATTTATATTTATATGCTATCTTCCGTTATACTGTATCTTAAAGCTGTAAATATACTGCTTTTTCAATATCAGGTAAAGTATTATTAATATATGATTGCTATCTTTATTTTATCAATTACATGTTAAATAAAAGTTAGTTAATTCATGCCGAACGTAATAATGGAAATGCATTCGTAATATTTGCGTTATTAACTTTTCAGATTCTGTGATGTAACAATAACCATAAATATTACCTCATTTATTGTTGCAATGGCATTATTAACATTGACTGTTACCATTATGAAATCATACTTATTGCGTCATTTCCATCTTTTATCATGCCATTATTTAAGAATCATTTTGTGTCTATGACATTGTTAAGAATGCTAGGAATCATTATGATAGACATAATAATAACAAATATTATTAAATTCCTTGCGGATGTGTTTTTCTTTTCGTGTGAATATGGATAAAATATTCAGAGTCACGTTTCTATTCCAGGAGGTACATAACAATGCAATTTGGCCCAAAATCGAATTCAACAGATAGATTTCTCGAAAAATTAAAATACAAAATTTCGTGAAAATCAGTATAATCAAATACAACGTGATACACCAGTGTAGAGTTATGAAGGATGATAATAAATAGCTTTTCATAAAAATTAGTTATCTAAATATGATACTTTTGTTCTTAACAATATTTTTAAATAATAACGTGCATAGATTATATTCACTATTTTCTTCCATTATATAAATAAACTAGATATAAATAACTTTATCTATACAACGATTAGAAGCATAGAAACCTCTGCCCACTCAGCCCCCCACTTCCTTGGAATTTCAAATTTACTATACCAGATTTATGGGCTATTTATGGGCTCTTAATATTGGGCAGTTAAAAATTTTGGGCTCATTCCGTTGGCCACTAATATCGGTTTTTTTGTGGGGGCTCAGTGGGCAGAGGTCGCACAGGCCGTTAAAATAGAAGTATCAAGTAAAAATTAGTAATCTAAATATGATACTTTTGTTCTTAACTCAACAATATTTTTAAATAATAACGTGCATAGATTATATTCACTATTTTCTTCCATTATATAAATAAACTAGATATAAATAACTTTATCTATACAACGATTAGAAGCATAGAAACCTCTGCCCACTCAGCCCCCCACTTCCTTGGAATTTCAAATTTACTATACCAGATTTATGGGCTATTTATGGGCTCTTTATATTGGGCAGTTAAAAATTTTGGGCTCATTCCGTTGGCCACTAATATTGGTTTTTTTGTGGGGGCTCAGTGGGCAGAGGTCGCACAGGCCGTTAAAATAGAAGTATCAAAAAAATTTCATACCAGATTTATGGGCTATTTATGGGCTTTGTAATATTGTAAGTTTAAAATTTTGGGCTCCATGCGTTTTATGTTAAAACGCCCAAAAACATTTTCCACATGCAGTAACGCGAGACACAGTTCACGCCGGTAGTCTGTAAGACTCTTTAGGTGTAGAACTGGTCGCATTTGAATTTTTTGGCTGCGTCTCGCTGGCTAATCTTGTCTCTGTTGTTGAAAAGCTGCTTTATCTTCTTGATATAGATCAGGTCGAAGAGCAAGAATTGATTCTTGCTCTTCGACCTGATCCTGGCACCCTAGCTGTTCTTGACATAGATCAGGTCAAAGAGCAAGAATTGATTCTTGCTCTTCGACCTGATCCTGGCACCCTAGATGGATTATTTCGGTTAAGAATGCAATATATGCTCCGCTTAGGGACACCTTCTACCCCAAAATGATCGACAATACAGTTTTTCCAAAGATGCCAATTTGCTTCGTAAAGTCGTACGAAAGGTTTTCTACGTATCTCTTGTTTTAATGGCATTTTTACTGGAAAAACCAAAGTTTATTCGAAAATAGAACGCTTTCAGTTAAATTTCGAATGCACGAGATCTCATTGCATGCACGTGCTCAAATACGAACATGATTTTGAGCGATACGGTAATGTTGAAATTAGTGCCATTTTTGACATCACCCGTTATTTAAGCATAATTATGTTATCCAATGCGGTTCCCTTCGAATAGATTTATAAAGTAGAGAAAGGAAGTAAAATATCGCATTTATATTCATATATTCGAAAGGAATTTCGAATATATTATAACTACGATATTTTTCTACCTTTCTCTACTTACCGTTATATTTACACTGAAACATATGATATTTCAGTTTACGTAATAAAGGAATTTTTTATAAGTGATTTTGTATTTTGTCTTTTTAAATAATTGATTTCCGTCGAAACAGAAATTTCATATTGGAATCACAAGAATTAAATATTTATGAGTCTTTCAAACATTTTGTTTAAACTGATATCAGCATCTACAAAAATATTAAATTTGTAGATGCTGATATAATATTAATTACACAGCGCCTTGAAAGGCAGCTGCGCTGTGTAATTTGAAGCATTAATTTCAAAAATACTGTTAAGAGCAGCGCTTCTCAAAGTTTTTTCATTCATGACCACATTTTTCATTAGTTTGGATGACATTGTCTTTTGCTTTCACTTTCAGCCAACTTGATTTCTTGACAAACACTTAGGTCTGGCGCACATTGAGACGCAGGGGACACAGGCGACGCAGCGCAGCACAGCACAGAACTTTGTGTTCAAGCGGTTTTTATAGACATGCGCTAATTGACACGCAGAGCAGGCAGGGCAGGAATGTGCTTGTCCCACACAGTGTGGGTGACACAGTTTCCTGTGCACGTGTCACATAGTACAATATGATATGGTGTTAAAACAATTTAATTAAATTGTTTCTATACACATTTTAGGACTTATTTATTTATCTGATATGTATCTGGTTCTATGACATGTTTTAATTAAACAAATGAAGTTGTAAAAATTGTAAGCGATGTGGAAAGGCTTTAATTTATAAGTAAAAAAGTCTTAATACTAATAGTCTCCAAAGAGAAATACTAATATCTGCTTCGGAATCTGATTCTGAATTTAAATAAGTTCTTCCATATTTCTAGAACGCGAACTCAGCTGCAAGAACTGTTTGGCAATGTGTGCATGGAGCTGTGTGGACTGGTCCTACCATGCAGTCCTGTCCTGCGCTGCGTGCCTGTGTCTCAATGTGCGCCTTGGCTTATTGTTGGATGGAACAAATTAGGGGCGTAGTAATTATACATCTACGTCACTTTTGCTACCGCCCTCGAAACGGCTGTAGCATACGACGAGAATAGCAATTCATGGAGAAACGTACTTGGCTGTATCTAATGACGTCACTAATGTACGGTAAACTTGCTTTGCATTAACTTACACACAACCCACGAGAATGGCAACCTAAGTCTTTTCAAAAGTTAATGTTAAAAACAATGTTATTTTTGGAATAATTCTAGCTGATTGCATCAGCTAGAATTATTCGAATTATGGAAAGGTTAGAGTTGAATATTGAATTATGGAAAAATTTTCACAAATAAAAAATCTTCTTTAGAAATATTGAAAATTTCGATAGAAAATGGTAAAAAATTAAAAATTGATATGAAAAATATCAATTCTTCCCGAAGAAATGTTTTCACTATTTTATAAATTCATATTCAGCACTGAATTTCAAGTAGGATTTGTAATTCTAACGTTAATTTTAAAATAATTTTTTTGTCTTGAAGAAAGCTTATTTATCTATGTTAAAATTTATATTTAAAATAAGAATAATCAACTATCATATATGTAAATGAATAAATGATTTACATTTAAACAACATGATTTATGTTAAATTATTAAATTATTAACTCTTTGCGATCTGGGTTAAGGAATAATATTAATGAAAAATTCCATTATTATTTCATGTCCAATTAGATGGTGAATGCTAAAATCCATTCGGTTGGTTGTTCAAAATCTCATTGTAAATCTGGAGAAGACTCATTAACGATAGTTATTTGCATTTTCTATCCATTGTAAGTATATGATTTTAATATTTAAAAATGTTTTCATTTCTTATACTACGTTCACACTAGCGAAGTTAACCAGAATAAAAGTAACCCCGATCAAGTTAAAAGCATAGAAACATTGCTTATCAACCGCTATGAACAGAAATATTAAGAAAAGTTTAACATTATGGACAAAAATACTAATCTAATATTCAGAAACAATAAAAAAAATAGTAACTAAACTACAAAATCTGTAAGAAATTTCTATTACTAATCTGAATCTTAATAATAAGTAAATATATAGTACATAGGTTATACATTACACAACATAAATAAGTTTAAAAGCATTCGTACAATATTTCAAAAATACGTCTTTCGTAGAAACGAAATAGTTACAGTTAAACTTTAAAAATATGTTAAATAAAAACTTTTATTTAACATGTAATTGATAAAATAAAGATACCTGTTATTTATTAATAAAAACTTTAGAAATAAAAGTTAAGAAAAAGCACTATTAATGACAATAGGAAACATTCTTTTACTGATGGAAGTGATTATTAGAGGTCCAACTATGCTATTTCCCTTTATTTTCCACTTATTTTGTCGTTTCGTACTACATTGTATTATACATTTAATAAGTTAAATTAATGATTAGATTTACTTGAATCAATTTAAGTTTTACTTACAGTATTACTTTTATTTAAGGTGGTTTAGCTCTTCTTTAACGTTAAGCTGCTTTCCGATATTTACCTGTATTAAATATTCTCATAAAACTATTATATCCGTTTTGTCGTTTAAGATATTTAAGTATCAGCGGATTAATGACATGATACTTTATCTTATAATGGAGTGAAATTACTCCAAGAATAACTTCGGAGTTTTTGAAGTACAATAATTAAGATGTTTCTAATGCAGATAGAATAATGGTTGTTTTACTTTTTTAAATAGAATTTATAAGTGCAACGAATAATCTTTTTATTTATTGATTATCAGGAAAGTTTAAAATATTTTTCCGATGAATTTAAACTTCTAAATACTTCAACTACTTTTTTTTGTGTTATTTAAGAAGTTACAGTACTTAGTTTATTGAAATAATAATAAATAAATGAGAAAATTAAAATTTAAATAACACAAAAAAAAAGTAGTTGAAGAAGTTACAGTACTTAGTTTATTGAAATAATAATAAATAAATGAGAAAATTAAAATTAAATTTGTTTGATATTAAATGCTTTTAAAACTTTATCTGCTTTTAAAAATAACAGTAAAATATTTATAATAATTTTCATTTTTTCTCTATTATTAAAATCAATATTTGCAAGTTATCAAAAAAATTTATTTAATTCTGTATATCTATTGAAGTATTAAATATTTTAATAAATATACAGAATTAAATAAATAAACAATGCAATATTTAAAGAATAATATGTTTCACAATTAAATATTTTCATTATTATCAATAATATTTCATTAGTAAATATATTTCTCCATAAATTATATTATTTTAAATTATGTTTTACGTAAAACAATCATCGATTTTACACGCAAAATAAATTGAAGATTCTGGAGCAGCTGTTATAGTTGAGCAAAGAATGAAACAAAGCAAAATCTTAAGAATTGCTAGTTTACCTATTATATATCGTAAAACAATATGTTTAATTATTAATTTCCATAAAAATATAATAATTTTCCACGATTTTACAAGGAAAGATTTAAATAAAGTTTATACTGTACTGAATGTAAATGTATGTTTATATTAAGCTAATAAAAAATTTATCATCTTTTTGTCCTTTTCATAATTTATGGCTGGAAACAAATATCATCATCAACAAATGTCAGCTTTTATTAATGAAATAAAAATAAAATTTAAATGCAATATCTATTTTAATAACAAACAGATGTTTTATTAAATTATTTTAATAGAAAAATATAGGTCTACATATATTTAATTTTATTATTCATTCAAAATAGTGATATAAAAATTTTATTTAAAAAATATCAATATTTTATGAATACTTCGCAGTGACGTCACTTACCCGGTTGAAGAGAGTTAACTTCGTTCTGGGAACTGGGTTAAGTTAACACCGTTCCTCGCTAGTTGATCGGGGTTTGTTAATCCTGTTCCGTTCAAAAGCAAAACTTGATTGGGGTTAAAGACTTGATCGGGATTAACTACGCTAGTGTGAACGTAGTATTAGAGAACTTTCTTTCACTTTCTGATCAGGTTGGTTGCTTCATCAGAATAACTGATAAAAATAAACAATCTAAAAGAAAAATTATAATTGCCATTATTTTTGTTTCTAATTAACATATTTTTCTAATGATTATTTATTAGTTTAATAAATTAATATTTATTTTGTCACATGTGCTTTAAAATAGTTTTGGAGATTTGAACGAACGACCGTATGAGACAGGACCACCATGTTCACGTTGTCCAAACAATGAAACATGTATTTCTTTTTGGAATCCTTTTGGACAATTGTGTAGTGAGTTTTTAAATAATTTATTAACATTAAATTGAAATTATAATAACTATTATTGAATAATTAATGGTTTATAGGAAATTCTAATCGACGTATCCCAAGCGATGAACTTAAATGCGAGAGAGAATTGTTGCAAACTTCTACTTCATGTAAGTATTGAAATGTGATTTATACCATAATAAATTCTTTTGATATTATTTATATACCATTAGATATAAAGAATTGATTTATTTCTACAGCAGTGGCACAAACAAATAAATGTTCCAATCTGGCAAACTTGATGATAATCTTTTTCGCATGTTGCTGGAATTATTTCACTTTCATGAGTGATATCATTTTTTACGAAACATGATTTTCTGTATTTTTTCAATACATTAAATATATAAAATTTTCTTTCAGATTTATGTAAAATTTAAATGTTTTAAGTTTATCTTTCAATAAAAGTTGTTTTGCAAGAAATAACGTACAAAATATGTTTATTGTTAATTAAACATACATTTTAACAGAGCATTAAATTATAAATAATTTTTACTTTCCTCATAAATCTATTTTCTCAAAATCTGTATTTTATATAAAATATATTCTTAATAGTATCGACAAAAAATATAATTATGCTGTGATTTTGTTTAATTTTACAAATATATGAAAATTTTAAAATAAATTTAGAAAATGTAAGCATTAAATATGATTTAAATATAGTAGAAGTCCTAATATTTTTTCATACAAACTCCATAAAATCAACTAAAGTAGAATAGGAGGCAACTGAAAGAAATTTTTTTAAGTTATCTGGCGAACATTAATGATAAAAGTTTATCAAACCAATGAAAATTCTTAATAGAAAGTAAAATTGATTTAGAGCATTGTTCGTTTTTAATATATATTTTTTAAAATTCTAACACTTAACGAAAAAAAATCATTCTTATACTATTTTGATTTTATTCCAAAAGCCATTTTGACAAATGTTAATTCTCTCTGTAAAATTATTATTAACAGTATTATTAAAATACCTCTCAACATTTTCTTAAAAGATCTCACGAATTTCTCTTTTATTCATTATTAATTTAAAAAAAAAGTGTTTAGATAAATTGTTCTTGGTATTTTTTCAATTTAACAGAAAATCGAATAACACATATTATATTTGTAAAAATGTGTAACATTTCGAGGATAAATTCAAAAAATATTTTAAAACAACACGATTCAGAAATAAAAATCTTCAATTGTTTTGTGCTTCACATAATTAATCATAATAAATTATCTTTTTAATTAAAACATCTTTTAGAGATCGTTTCATGAAATCTCTAATCTACGCACATATATATTATGCATAAAAATAATATAGTATGAAAAAACGAACTTTATCATAGTAAGAATTCTTTACGTATACAAAATTAATAAATAATTCATGATAATGCTTATAAATTATTTATGAGCATTGACATTAGATTGAATGACGTGATAAATCGATTTGAGTTTTATTTGCTATTGTTATGAATATTGAAATAATATATTTGTTACCGGAATAAATCACATTGTATCCATATACTACAATGATGAAACTTACAGAAAATGTCGATAAAAGATTAAACTAAAATTATGAATTTGAGCGTTATTGAAGACAACTCGGAAAAAGGCATATATTTGCCATGATAACTCAAGCATTACTTAACATATCATTACGAAACTTCACACAATTGTTCATCTTATTAACCGGATTTGCCATATATTTTTTGGTAAAGATATATAGATTAGATGATTTTAAATTAAAGATAGGTTCTTAGAGAAAGATGATCTTAACAGTTAAAGATAGGATGGAGTATGACAGTCAGGAATGATGCATGAGCGGTCTCTGTTTCGTTTTATTTTCCAGTTTCAGTTCTTTACAAGTTGTTTTATCCTAATTTTTAAGTTTCAAACTTTTATAGTATATATTATTTAAATAGGAATTATACTCGTATATAATTTTTGTGTTAGATTATTTAACGGCAATGACATGTTTATAAATGATTTTACAGGTAACAACACTGTTCAAAATTTATGCATTAAATTAATATTCTTTGTGTACAGAACATGCCGTATGAAAAGATCTTCGGGAATGATATTTCTGCAAGGTACTCATCAGACGACAGACCCCAATAAACTCTGTAGAGATTTTGATGACCCTATAGAAAACATTCGTTTCGAAATATGCTCAAATTGTAATAGAGCGTTTCCTCAGCTTATTCGAATAGTAATTTTTACTCTACCTTCACAATTCCATCATCAAGATTCAATTATTCAGTTGAAAACGATATGGGTACTGGCCAAGTTCCAAATGAACTAAAAAACTTGAAGATTCAGGATATTCTTATAATTTCAATTAATCCAATTATATTACTATTTCGTCAGACTGCTAACGTTTTTCAACTTTTATTTAATTAAAAATGTTGCTTACAAATAGATATATTCTAGAGGAAAACCTATGCTGGTGGCCATCGGAGCTAAGTGGCCAATCTGCAAGTCGTGGCCATCTTAATATCCGCCCAAGCATATTGCGGGATTTTTAAAATGCCATCTGTGTTCCGTGGCCGTGGCCAGTGATATTTAATTTTGGCACCTTGTGTGCAACATCACTAAGTGGACAGCAAATCGTGTTTTGATTAAAAATGCCAGATGGGTTTTAGATCTTCTATCAGCTTAGAATTTTAAAGCGAAAAAATTCCGGAAACAGACATTAATTACTGATTTCTTTTCTTAGATTTAATTAACAATGTGAAACTGTGTCAGAATCATTGTATTAACGGATGTTTTGAAAATTTATTTGCAGCTAATCTAAAAAAACTTTTTGAAATTTATATATAATTACTGTATATTAAAAATAATATTTATTATTAACGAATATCAATTAAAAAAAATTTCTATTTTATAATTATTATTATTTTTTAATTTTAATATGGACATAATACATAGCGTTTAAAACTCTCGTGAAATCCTTCCCGGGAAATTTCTGTTCCACTTACTAAGCTCAGTAGTGTTTCTTATTGGCAGGAAAATTATATTCTAAACCAATACAGATAAAAAAGCTAATATTATAACTGTTACTATGGGAGACGATTTGTTCTAATATTAGAATTTTTTCTTATAAAACGTGAAATATTTTGCATAATAAAACACAAATCTATTCAAATGCCAAATAAATAGTCAGCCGGATGGCCTCGTGGTAACTTTGTGGCTTAACACCTGGAAGATCCGGGTTCAAATCCGGATCGCATGACTCCTTTCTTCAGGAGGGGTCCGGGCCCGACTTGTGGAACCCCATCCTATAACCCATCTGGTTCACCCCATTATGGGTTTTGGCCAGCCTATGATGGGCTCTACAAGTGGCCGCCACTATATAATATATGGCGGCTTACCAATAAATGCAATGTCAAATAAATGTACAAGTTTAAGTAAATAATTGATCAAAAATGATAACTAATTTAAATTTCAGCATTTTTAGACGAGAATTCACAGCGAAAATTTGCTAAGGAAACCAGGATACGTTACTGATTTACTAAATTTTAAATTAAACACTGTTAACCATAATAAGATATCAGCACTATTTAGTTTGCTAATAGAAAATTAAATGATGTTTGACAAGATATGTACGAATATGATTAAAATAATTATTGTATACCAATATAAAAGTCAATAGTTAACATTAATAATAAATACACTGCTATTTAAAAGTAATATTATTACTTCATGCTGCATTATACTAGTAATTATAAGTAGTTCAAAATTATCTTGACTTCATATTTACTACTGTTACTGATTGTTTCGCAATGTGTACTCCTGGTTTTAACTCTGACCGTATGCCTCTATTGGTTATATCATTCTCCCTATTTAAATTAAATACTATTATAGTCAGACCATGATTCTTTGGAAAATGATAATGTCGAGAAACTTTCAGCTCTTTAAGATGGAAAAATACTGCGTATAAAGAATTTAAAATTCAGTAAAATTTATTTAATGATGATATAAATGGTCCACAAATTATCTATTACACCGATTGGAAAAACTGTAATTGGGAAGATATCATCACTCAAATATGTTTTTCCTTGGCACACGTTTTATCAACTACTTTGAAACTTGAAGATATTTATGCGTCCTTATACTCGTGGATCGACAATGTAATTATCAACTATGTACAGTACCAACTCGAGCTAAATTAGTCAAGAGACCCGATGGCTATCAGCATATACGAGAAACATTAAAAAACAAGTTGAACAAACAGTATAAATTATGGAGGACCTTCGGCTATCTTTCTGATCTCTATATTTATTAAAATTTAAAATCCGACTTCCTGGATTGTTTAATGATTGATAAAAAAAAAAAAACAATATATCACTAATAGTATCTTTGGCTATACTAGAAATAATTGCAAATTATGATCTACTATAAACTTACCAGGCTAAATCAACCAAATCACTTTAATCTTATGAATTGATCTTGGATATTTGCAGTCAGCTGTCATCAAAACTTTCTGTTCAAAACACCCGTAATTTTCAAATGAAACCCTTACTTAATGCAGGAATCACACCTGGGCAAATTTTATTTCAAATAACAAATAACAAATAATTTTTCAAATAATTGAATACTTAAATTATGATCTACTATAAACTCCATATCTTACCGGGCTAAATCAACCAAATCACTTTAATCTTATGAATTGATCTTGGATATTTGCAGTCAGCTAATTATTTTTATAATCATATAAAACTAAAGGAGAATAATTAAAAATCCGTTAGTCTTCACTTTAACTTAGTTCTTATAATACAGCATTTTCCCATCACGTAATATTTTCATACATCAACCATTCATTCTATTCTGGTCAGACTACACTTTTTAAATGCTTATAATGTAATTAAAATAATTATTATAATTATATACGTTTTGTTTACGCCCCTTTCCAATCAATGAAATTACTAAGTTTCCATCTACATTCATGAAGAGTACCGGATTGCTGGGCGGACTTTGTATTTTATTGAGATTCCCCCGGCTATGTGACGGCTTCTTGAGCAGTCACATAACCAGGATTTCCGCTGTATAAACTCTGTGCCGCGGTAACTGTCAAGAGTACAGTGAGTGATCGGTTAACGAACAGTTCAGTTTACGAACAAATCGGATAACGAACACTTTCGTGAAAGATTTTTATGTTCGGACAACGAACCATATTCGGATAACGGACATTTCACAAAATAAATTGTGGACCCGCGGACTGACGGAATGACAGTCTTACGTCTTGCGCATTCGAGGACTTATGGGTAAGGAGGGAAGAACAGTAGTTTTTCCCGATTAAAATGAACTCTGAGACAATTTAAATCAAATCAAAAATTTATTAAAGAAAGAGAGAGTTTTTATAATTTTTTGGTCTTAGAATGGCACCCATACCAGGTTTTTTCGGGGTGCTGGGCCCGGCCCGGTGATTCTCGTCCTTCACCATCCGGCTCCCCCTCCACGGGTCCCTCTCGAGGGCGCCCGCCTTGACGTGGCGAAAGCGCTTACCGGACGAGTCGCGAGTCTTGGAACGAATTAAATTTCGTAAGGTGAACGAACTCCCCCTCCACGGGTCCCTCTCGAGGGCGCCCGCCTTGACGTGGCGAAAGCGCTTACCGGTTGTCACTATGCCTGTATCTGGTATATACCAGATCCGGGCCGATACGTCCATAGTGACAGGGAGAAACTAAGAGGTTGTCAAATGCTTGGCGAAATTCTGGCGAAGACGACCCCACACCTCTTGACGGGCGTGTGCAGACGTAGTGTGTCCTCGGAGAGTGGAAAGGGAATGGTTCACCCGAGTAGACAAGCCGTGGGAAAACCTAGCCGGATAATTTGCCCTCGGATTTCGATTGACTTTCTATAGAGAGATCCAGCAGCAATACAACTGGTCGGCCTGGGAAAGGCCCACGCCCCGGCCCCCAGTTTGCTGCCCCTAGTGAAGAAATTCCTATAGGGTCGGTAGAGCATGGCTGCACCCATCCCTCGCTGATGGATGCTCTGTAGTTCGCCATTCGACCGTCCGAGTCCCTGCGGATCCGGGATTAAGAATCGGTCCGATGTATGCCCTGCGTGAGGTACGAGTTCTCTAGAGTCCCAATCCTAAGGCGTTGTACCGTGCCGACGGGATGAATGGTGGAGGGGATAGAAGTGTTACGGTGCCCACCCGATTGTTGGTTGTTTGCTCGGGCTGATTGCGTTCTACCAGAGGCCGGGGAAGCTTGCTTCCTAGAGAATCATAAAACTTCGGGGAGTTGATCCGAGGGATATTCGGCCATGTTCAAGGCGCCAGGAGCCCGGCCATTGCACGGCGTCGGTCGATATCGTCTCCATTGTGGCTGCCAGTCTGGCGCGAAACAGTGAGCTACATCGGTGATTGAACCGGGGGAGATTCTCGCTTTTTTCAAGTTGGTCGTCATGCCTTCCGCCCATCCGATGCGATTATTAGTGAGAGTTCTGCTCTTGTGGAAGGTTCGGGTATACTTTACTCTTCCGATCTTCCTGCGGGCTGTCGCGATTTTCGCGGCGGTTGCGCCCGAGCTTTGGTGTCCTAAGGTTTTTGCATTTTTGGAAGAACTTGATGTGAGAAAACCGTTGAGTTTTCGATCCCTTCGGGGACTGTTCCATTTTTGGAAGAACTTGATGTGAGAAAACAGTTGAGTTTTCGATCCCTTCGGGGACTGTCCGGTCGCTCAGTAATGAGCGGCAGTCTGTAGCAAATACACGCCTCTTGTGTCTCCGCTCCCTCTGTGGACGGAGGCGATTCTCGGCCCGTAAAGGTCGCTTCGGCGACACAGTGCACGAGATACGAATGCGGCCTTCTTACCCCTAGGCCTGGCAAACCTGAGCGAGTCCTCCGTATTCGTATTTCGTTCGCTAAGCGCAGGCGAGTCCGCACCCCTAAATGCAGGCAATGATTAAGCCGAGATCATTCTCGCAGACGTTAAGTACCCTGTAGTATCCTAGTAAGTGGAGCAGAGGAAAAGCTTTGGCTATAGTCTCAGAATACGACATGAGCCCCTCCACGGGTGTGGGTGCAACCCGTGGTTGAAACTGGCCCCACTCTATTCTGATAGAATACTATGTGGCGAGGCGAAACAAGCCCTTCCACAGACTGCCCATTCCTGCGGAGAGGTCAGCCGGATTGTGGAGAACGGGGATCGACATGCTGGGCCCGGACCTATGATAAATAATTTCAAGGGGTGGGACCCGAGACTCGAACCCGGGTCCCCCACGATAAATATTTTCAAGGGGTGGGACCCGAGACTCGAACCCGGGTCCTCAGAGTGGAAAGCCGAAGCGTTTCCACGCGGCCAATCCGGCCGACTCAACCTTGGGATATGGTTTCCATGCGGCCAATCCGGCCGATCCCTCTTTTGGGTTAGTAAAAACCCGTTTAACGCGGTTTTTCAAGGGGTGGGACCCGAGACTCGAACCCGGGTCCTCCAGAGTGAAGATCCGAGACTCGAACCCGGGTCCTCCAGAGTGGAAAGCCGAAGCGTGGATGAGACCCGAGACTCGAACCCGGGTCTTCCAGAGTGGAAAGCCGAAGCGTTGAGATACTATAGAACCCGAGACTCGAACCTGGGTCCTCCAGAGTGGAAAGCCGAAGCGTTTCCACACGGCCAATCCGGCCGACGAACTTCAATATTTGATTGTGTTTTGTACACACGGCCAATCCGGCCAACTAATAGGGCAGGATTTGAGAATACCTGCAGCGGGTTTTCGCGTCTATCAATAGCACAACGTACCTGTACCTAACGAGAGCATTGGAAGTAAATATTCAGTTTATGAAAGGTTATAATAATTTTATAGTAATAAGATTACTATATAACAAATCATTGCTCCGCGTAATTTTCCAATCCATCACCATATAATTGTACCTGGATCATACACCCATAACCTGGATCTGTATTTAAGCGCAACCCCACGAAAACTCGTGGCAAATAATATCGAATCTTACCAGAATTAGTATATTTTATGTTCGACCCGAGACACTTTTTTTTCTTCAAATGTGGCCCAAGAAAGTCGAAAGGTTGGACACCCCAGATATACATATTTTGACGTGCCATTATTATAAAAATTGTCTGATGAATAGGTTCAAATTCACAGTGGCAATAAATTACTAAGAATGATCAAACAATCTACAGAATAAATTCACGAAAAAACAAAATAACCAACCGTTTGAAAAAATGCGAACACATTTTATAGCAAGTTCACCAGTTAACACAATACTTTCTATCTAAAACAATCCAGTGGCAGCATCAACAACATTAGTCATCAGGTGGATAAAACACAGTCATTATTCTGATTGATTGGATTCCAGCATTTATAACAGCACAAAGATCTTCAGAATAAGTTGCATACCCAGACTTACTATAAAATCTCACTTTCAGAAATATACTTTCGATATGGTTTAGTCATATGTCTATATGGGTTTAACATATAAAAATATGGTGTTAAATCGAACAACATGATCATTAACTTGAATTAATTGATAAAAAGATATTTCATTATAATTACATGTTCATTCTACAATCTTGAAATTTATTTAAAATTCAGCTTATCTCTAAAATGCATAAAAGAGTAATTTGAAGAATTAAAAGAGTAAATAGGTATTATAAAATTTAATACAATTTTATGTCACATAAATTATAATTTTTATAAATAAGAATAATTTTTTTACCTTATGTGATATTAAATATTGTAGAAATCTCATCAAATGATATTAACTGGGATCCGGATTAAAAGACGGCTGGATGACCGCGTGGTAAACTGTGATTGGAGGATTCGGGTTCAAATCTGGATCCTCCACCTCCAGTTTTTCATGAGGGGTACGGGCCCGGCCCGTTGAACCCATCTTTCAATTATTCAGTTGATCCCATCAAGAACATTTATGTAGTTTAAATAATACGCGATTTATACTGTATAAATAATATCGCGTATTATTTTTATTATATTTATAGATATTTATTTATAAATGGAGTACTACTCGCAATTTTTTCGTCTCGTTATACAAATCCGCGTTGTAAGGGAACGCGTTATAAAGGAATTTACTATATATAGTTCATATATAATATATGGCAGTGAAACAAATGTGGTATAGTTATATTATCATATTAGAGATTTAAAAACATAAATCTGGAAATTTCATGCTCGTAATTATCAATGTTCAAAATTTAAAAAATGATATTAGAGCATGCTATCTATTTACTCGATTCATAACTAGTAAGTCTGCATTGTTTGAAATAGTGAGCAACGATTAATCTTTTCAGTTGAAAGCACTGTAGTAATCAATCCATCCTAGTCATGCTCCTCACCCCTATTCTCATTCGTCAATTTTTAGCTTCAACGAAGCAGATTCGAATCGACAGAATTTATAATCGATTCAACTTCCTATAAACTTGAAGCAAACTGTAGAGTATTATCAAACTTCTACGAACAGAAGTTAATATATAATTTAAAAGAATTTTGACCCTGCCGATCTTCTCTGAAAATGGTGTTTACCGTGAGCAACGATTAATCTTTTCAGTTGAAAGCACTGTAGTAATCAATCCATCCTAGTCATGCTCCTCACCCCTATTCTCATTCGTCAATTTTTAGCTTCAACGAAGCAGATTCGAATCGACAGAATTTATAATCGATTCAACTTCCTATAAACTTGAAGCAATCTGTAGAGTATTATCAAACTTCTACGAACAGAAGTTAGAAAATTATCCGTCATATAATAAACTTTGTATCATTGTTTTTTCGGTTGTGGCGTGATTTTGGCTTTGTTTCAAAATTATAGCGAGCTTTGATTGGTAGATAGCTGACCTAATACCAAAAACAATTGCGTAAGCTGGCCACACTATCTGAATTTTAATTAAAACAGAAAATCTGAACGGAATATTCTCATATAAGGAAGATTTAACTCAAAGGTGGGCAAACCACGGCCCTTCAGTCGGCCGGATTGGCCGCGTGGAAACGCTTCGGCTTTCCACTCTGGAGGACCCGGGTGTTTAACTTTTTTCGGACTTCTGGCATTATTCAAACCCATGATTCATATAACGGCCAATGAAAGCTGATCTACTAAGAAAATTTGCTTAATTTTAACATGTCACACACTTATAATATCTTAGTCAACAAATGCACCCCTTATCATCTTTCTATTTTGGCTACATAATTTTCTAAGAGAATTTTATCACCTCAGACAGTTATTAGGTGATGATGGGATTTTGGGAGTTTTGTTTTACGCCCCTTTTCAATCAGATAAATTACTAAAGGGCAGGATCATTTCCAACCACAGGCAAAAACCACACCCATGAAGTGGGGTCAAATGGTGAAGGATAGGGATAACTGGGAAAGTGCAGCCCTAGGTTATATTTCATTGATGCAATATGGCCCTTTCTCTCAAAAGTTTGCCTACCCCTGGTTTAAAGTTTGCTCATAAATTTCATTTGACCATGCCATTTGCTAATGCACTCAATCATACATATAGAATTGTTGGACTTATGCAGTTTCTGATTTACACAGAAATTTTTTGGACAAATTAACCACGTAAGTCACAGACTTACTGTATACACACACACTATTTATAAATTACACTATATACATAGTATATAGTAGAGGTGTGTATGTGTGTGTATATACACACACACACATCCCCCTCTATTCTATTTCCATATAACTCTATTTTATCAGATTAATTGTATTCAAACATTTATATAAAACAACATAACATTAGAAACCTATTTTTATTATATAAAAAAATTTTTTAATAATATTTTTAACAAAATATTGAAAGATTTTATGAACTTCTTGATATAAAATTGATTAATTGTTGCATATTATATATCAAGTAAATAAACTTACTAGGGATTAACAGTCAAATAATAACCAAATAACATGCTGATATCTGGACGATCCAAGTTGATAGGATATTAGTGTTATCCCAACGTCCTCATTTTGATTTGGGTTGGGACAAATTTCAAGTAAGTAAAATTTCTATCACAGTTATTAATTAATAAACAAAACCACAGTGGCTAAAATTTGTTTAATCATTAATTTTTTATTTCTAAATTATTTTATAATATTAGAGTTATTTGATTAGTATTTGTTGTGTATTTAACAACATTAAAGAAACAAATCAAAAACATTCTCATTTAATTTCAAGATTTTACTGAAAGTGCTTTATACTGTATACATTCATTTTAAAATTTATCAATATCTGGATGTTTTCTAATATTCTCTACAAAGCTATTACTTTTCACTTGCCATTATATAATTTTTTTGTAAAGTTCAAATTACAATTAAAATTTCAATCTCTATATAAGATGATGATAAACTAGAATAAATTTTTAATTATATAATTATTATTTTTACTCTTGAAATAATAAAAATTCAAATTGGTTTAACAAATAATTATAGATGATATTTAACTCAGTTAAAAAAAAAAAATATTAAATAAATTTACTAATATGAAGTTTTCCATGTTATAATGATATCAAAATTAATTTTGATATCAATATAGCATGGAACTGAACCCAGATCCTCCAAGGTGGTAAATGATTGCTATATCATGCAGCTAATAACAGATTGTAAATTTTTAATAAAACAGTAAAACTATTTCTAGCTAATCTACTGTGAAAATAGTCAAGTTTGCAATGTTATTAGGATAGTCATAAGATCAGAAGTCAAACAGTCGTAAGTAGAGGAGCATCCATATATGCTCCATATCCTTTCATATTTTAAGTATTGCTGGATCAATATTAACTAAATTTGATATGCTACACCAGGGCTACCGAGAGGGGATTACATCAAAGACTTTTGTCACAGGCCCGGCATCAAAAAGGGCCTGACCACTGGGCTCTAATGTGTCACATAACCTGTCTGATAGTTCGCCGCTAGAGCGTACTGTCTACCACTCACAGCAGACGTGCCAAAATAAACTATTTTATATATAACAAGGTATGTAATGGATCAAATTTTGAATTTATTATACATCCTCTAAAATATTAATTTAGAGATGGAAGTTATAAATATATTAATGAGATGTATATTTTTAATTTTAAGTTATATTATTGTTTTTAATATGGTTTAGAACTCAATGAGACAAAATAAACCAGCAGAGAAAACATATTTATAAAAGTTTAAACGAATATATATATATCTATACTTCCACTTGTTATATTAAAAACTAAGTCCGTTATAGCAAAAATTCACAGTGGAAAAACTTTAAAAAACCAGAGAAGCGCTTTCAGCTTTCAAAAAAGTCAAAAAACTTTTAAAAAACAAGAAAGCTGAAAGTGCTTCTCTGGTTTTTTAAAAGTTTTTCCACTGTGAGTTTGTGCTATAATGGACTTATAGTTTTTTATAAAAGTTTATTTTTCAAAAATGTTTTATTTTAGGATTTTAGTATTGATTTTTTTTATTATTATTATAGTAAAATTTCTGTCTTAACTCCGCGTATAGCGATATTATCCTCCTGGTGGCGCATTTCGGAACTATTTATTTCCTTTATTTAAAGCAAATTCTCATAGTTTGGAAGGCATTTACACTAAATTTGGCTGAGTTTGGTCCAACAGATTCTTGATTATTAGGCTCTAAACACTTCCTCTTTAATTATGACTACCCTGCACTAAAATGTGGACATTAAAACTCACAAGTTTCAATCAGTGACAAGACGAAACAGATCCTTAATAGAACAGGAACATAAGACTTTCTTTATTCATAGACATTTTTTACATCTGTATTAGATATGCATTTCGAATGCCTTTACATCCCTCATCAGTCTAAAGCTGTAAAATTGCTAATTAAAAGAAATTTGACACTAAGTAAAATATGGCAATAGTTTTTTTATCAAATCATTAAAAATGGAAAATTGGTTTGATACTGACCTCAAAAAAAAGTCTAAACTGAGATAAGGTTGCAATTTGCTGTGGTCTATATATATATGTTTTCCAATTTTCCATTTTTAATGAAATCCATTCTGACCTCAAAAAAATGAATTCCATTTCTGACCTCAAAAAAAAAGTCTAAACTGAGATAAGGTTGCAATTTGCTGTGGTCTATATATATATGTTTTTTTTTTCTATGTACAGTACATAAATTTACCGAATTTTATATAAACAATAATTATTTTATTAAATATAATAACAAATTGATTATAGTTGATTGAGTGGATTTTACGTAAACAATAGTACTGTTTACGTAAAATCCTGTATATTTATGTACAGTCTATGACAGAAAGGTTTTGACATCAGCGGAAAAGGTTCGGCTTTCGTACAATACGCAAAAACTGATTGAGTGATTACTTCAGTTGTTGATCGTTGTAGGCTACAATTTGGTTAAACCATTCCATCGGTTGATTAGCAATGGGGAGTGGAAGGAATATTGCATATTTAAGCGTTTACATGCAAAAAAACGATTTCGTTTACTATACTTTGCTCTTAACTTTTATTAATACATTAAATAACGTAAAAAATATTAATGAAATAAATTAGGATCGTAACTTTACTGGCAATAACTGAATTATTAAGTAATAAGATGCGTTGCATACCGAAGTGTCGTTTAATACTGTATTTAAAGGCATGAACTAGATTGTTGAAGTTGAGTGCGAATTATTTCAAAATGCCAACTACTACGTCTAAGAGTTCTAGGTTGCTAATCATTCATCATAGGAACAACGGGATGCCTGTGAAAGACATAGCGAATATATTACAAATAAGTAGGCAAACAGTTTACAACATTCTAAAGCAGCACGAAGAGAGGGGGGAGCGTATCACCTAAAAAATCACCAGGTCATCCACGATTGATCTTCTTAATAATATCGACGATAAATGCATGTAATGATAAGTGCTGAAGGCAGCAAAGTTATCAAAGCTAATAGGGTGCATCCCGCATGCATCCTTCATAATCTGGAATCTGTAAACATGTTAAAAGCACCTCTCTAAGCTATTCTGTAACCATTACCTAGCGTATAATAATGTTTTACAGCAATATACAGTATTTCAATATTAAGAATTCGAAGAACAACATATTATAAAAAATTTGTTTTTCAACTTCACCAAAGTTCTAAGCTTTGCCCATTAAATAATATGTTATGCATTATACAGTTTCATATTTTTTTATATGCAAATCTGAAAATATTTAAAATAAACGAACTTTTGAGTGTTTAATGTGTATTTTTTTATCTTACAATTAAAAACAAATTTTATATGAAAAAATCATATCGAAATAAGATTTTTAAACTTAGAAATTTTCACTTCTATATTCATAGAACAAAAAACAAAACATTATACAATTATCTAAACTATAATGATAATAATTTCAATACTGAGTTTTTATAATTTTTAAAAAGCATAATAAATAAAATTGTCTTCTGTGTTTAATAAAATGGAAAGTGAAAGAAAAATACAGATCGGATTACTCATGTCAAGTAAATCATAGAAATTCTCCCCTCTGTGAAATATTCCCGACCCCTATTTCTACTGCGGTAAGAACAGTCTACTTCATTACAAGCTGCTGTGCGGATATTTTCCAGACTTTGCAATCGAAACTACTTCCTTTAAAACAGCCCCTACGGTAGATGTCAAAACCTTTCTGTCATAGACTGTACATGTATTTTTTTAACTGAACAATTTTAAATTACCGTATATGATAAAATTTATTTATTTTTTGTAAATATGTAAATTATCTCTTGAATTCAAGATCGCGGATGATGTGATATCGCGGGCCGCAGTTTGAAACCACTGCCTTAAGGCGTATCCCCACTTGAGCTGCACCACCGGGGGCTGATGAATCGCAAATGCCGATATGTCTAGTATTCGTTCCCATTCAATGATCCAATTAAGCGTTTGTGGTAAACAACTGACGACATCAGTCAATACTCGGTAAGAATAGGAATACGTCAACCACCAATCACCGCCATTGTATAATTCGTTTAATACTGAAAAAGCCTACATGTTCGGACTACGGCAAATAGGAACCTTTTCCTTGACCTTTAAAATCAGTATTAAACCAACTTTCCATTTTTTAATGATTTGATAAAAGGCTGTTATGTTTTATTTACTGTCAAAATTTTTGTTCTTTAAATTAGCAATTGTATATCTACAGACTGATGAGAAATATTCACAATGGCGATATTAAGGCATCAGAAATGCATTTCTGATACTGATGTACAAAATATCTATGAATAAATGTCTTATGTTCCTGTTCTATTTAAGAATCTGTTTTGTCTTCTCAATTGAAATTTGTGGGTTTTAATGTTTAGATTTTAGTGGCAACTTATTTAAATTAATAGATAGGGCCTATTGTATACAGTCCTGGAAGAAATAATAGGACCACCATACTCCAATTATTGGCAAGAAATATTTTACACCCAATTTTGATGTAAGATTTGTGCAGTAAAGGGTATTATAGACAATGTTGTTATTTACAAATCGCGTATGAATACAGTATTACCTTTAGTGGTTCGGCTGTCAGGTTATCTTGAAACAGGCTATAGTCGCTGTATAGAAGCGCAGACGTTTGGAGCTAGCAACGTTTCTAACAAGTGGTCACAAGGTCAAGTTCCGTTGCTATGGAAACGAGCTCCTTCTGCGTTTGCTGCAGACTATACCCAAAGTGGGAATCCGCATTTAAATAATACATAAGTACTGTCCGTCCAGCTTAGCCGCGACCATCGACGCAAGTACGCGTGCGCTAAGCACCTTATTACTTATTAGTTTAAATAATTTTTACAATGGATCTGCTTTATTATTATAAATTTTAATATATATAAAATGTGTATTATCAACATTTATGTTTTAGAAAATATGAACAAATATTTACTGCTCCTTGTTTGCAAATAAAATTATCTATTAATTTGTTTTTAAATTTATTTCTTCAGAAAATTTAATTATTGTTAAATCGGAGAGTGTTCAGCCCATGTCCTACAAGCTTAATTGTGGCATGTGAATGTGAAGCTTCCAAAAATATTAATATCTATATATATTATAAATCTGAAATGCCTGAGCGCGTATGTACGCTTATAACTCGAGAATGGCTGAATGGATTTTTTGAAACAACTTTTGTTTGTTAGGGAATTTACGCAGGGAGGTTTAAAGACAGGTATTGATTATTAGAAATTAATCAATACCTGTCTGTAAATTCCTGTAATACGAAAAGAAATAGTAGTACAGTAGTATAGTCAATAGCTTTATCTATCTATATATATTATAAATCTGAAATGCCTGAGCGCGTATGTACGCTTATAACTCGAGAATGGCTGAATGGATTTTTTGAAACAACTTTTGTTTGTTAGGGAATTTACGCAGGGAGGTTTAAAGACAGGTATTGATTATTAGAAATTAATCAATACCTGTCTGTAAATTTTTTTGTGCAAAAAAAATTTACTGAACCACTGTGCCGCGGTGCACAGTGGTTGCCGTGGCACATATAATTAATAAGCCATGAAAAAAGAGGGAAATAGTTCCCTCTTTTTTTCATTAAAGAAGGAGCTAAGAGGGAAATAGTTCCCTCTTTTAGCAGGAGGAGTTAATCTTTCTAAATAGATAGATTAACTCCTCCTGCAAACATTAAAAGATCGAACAAATTGACAGAATTCTAATAGAGAAAGAAAACAAAAAAGGAACATACGAAAAGATACATATTTCAAATGGAAAACGTATCTATATGAGAAAGATTCCCAGGAAGGTTTAAAGACAGGTATTGATTATTAGAAATTAATACGTCTGTAAATTTTTTGCGTAAAAAAAATTTACTGAAAAACTGTGCCGCGGCGCATAGTGGTTGCTGCGGCGCATAGTTGTTGCCGCAGCGCACAGTGGTTGCCGCGGCATAAATAATAAGCCATGAAAAAGAGGGAAAATAGTTTCCTCTTTTTTCATTAAAGCTAAGAGGGAACTAAGAGAGAAATAGGGATTTAAAGGGGAATTTTCGTTTAAGAGGGAAAATAGTTCCCTCTTTTAGCAGGAGGAGTTAATCTATTTAGATAGATTAACTCCTCCTGCAAACATTAAAAGATCGAACAAACCGACAGAATTCTAATAGAGAAAGAGAGACGGAGAAAGGAACATACGAAAAGACACATATTTTAAATGGAAAATGTATCTATACGGGAAAGATTTTCAGAATACATTGAAGAAAATCCTGAAAATCATCTAAAAAGTTATAATTTAACAGAAAGAGAAACTTCAGTACAACACCATGAACTGCCATCATTTAAAAGATTATAATTTAAGAAAAAGAGACATTTAAGTACAATGCTTTGAACTGCCCGAGCAACGCTGGGCACAGGTCTGCTAGTAATACATATAATTTATAATTTGATTTTTTTAGTTAAGATCAAAAATTATAACTAAGAAAATGAATTAAAAATACATCATTATGAAATCGATTTTTGAATGTGAAACGGAAAATTCTTATTACGTTACAAAAAATACGAAAACTATGAGTTCTACAGTTTAAATTTATAGTTATGCAACGACTGACTTTGGTTTACTTTTACCCTTATTTATAAACATATTTGTTAAAAAATAAATATTAGCAGCAAATATTTAGTTTTTGATAACTGTTGAGACGATGAAGTCCATGCGCTGGAATCCTCGTGAGGTCATCCATCTTTTGACAATTCGCATCCAACTCTGCTAAACAAGAGACTGTGACCTTACAGCGCCTTTTCTTGATTTTTACAAAAAGGCCAAATTTATAATTTTGGAGGCCTTAAGCGCAACATCATTATGAGGCCCCAAAATAACAAGTCTATTTAAATTTCAATTATGAATTTAATATTTAAAAATTAGTGCTTTATTTTGCAATTATAACTGGGCTGTTTTTATATTGTTGTTTATGAGGATTAAGGTTTAAAATGTAACCCCATAGAGAGTGAGACCCCAGCTTGCATCTTATGGTAAATGTGGCCCTGTCTAAAAACCTTGGGTGCGCCGTACTTTGGCCATTACTGATTTAACTATTCGATTCCACTACGGATATTTTTTAATCAGCATGATAGGGATATTAAAAAATTAGCCAGATCGTCGATTTGCCTGCCTCGAACATCAGAAAAGTTATACGATATAAAATATTATTTTAAGAAGCAACCATATCTTATTTTTATATACATTATACATAACATTAATCCGAAATAATCTTACTTCTAAATTTAAACCATTTTTTTTTTACCGACAAATCATAGATAATATAAAATAGGAATAAATGATTATTATACTCAAATCAATTGTTTTAATAAATTTTCTATATTACAGCAATACAATTTTGAAGACTGCATCATAATTTGTATTTATGATTGAATATGGCAGCCTTCTACAATTTTTCATTGTCTTTATTTCTAATGTTCAAAAAAATCCTCGCACGTCATGCTACAAATCTTTTTAATACACAACTTTGCTTTTACTAAATTCATCCTTTTATTCCATTTATTGTCCATGTCTACTTCGTCAAAATAAATATTCTTTCGACATTGATATTGCTGATGGATATGTACATTTCTGGCTGAATTAATTTATATGTTGCAAAGATTATTTCTTCGAAGCATGAACATGCTTGATGCTAAATATAAGATTATAAAAATATCGCATATAATTTGTAATTTTTTTTAATTTTATTTAAATCGAATATCGAATATAAGGTTCCAAAACCATATTATTCTGGTTAAAATGAACATCTGGCAAAGAAAAAAGGATCATCAAAGGATACTACCACAGATTAGATATATACAGATGATCAACTCCCTATACTTTCTATGTTAAAAATTGGAAGTAAAACTTGAAAAGAGAATCATGAAAAGGTTTTAATTAAAAAAATATATAAATGAAAAAAGAAAGTATTTTTTTCAGTAATTTCTTACTGAAAAAAATAAGAGGAAAAAATTAACCTACTTGTTGCAATAGGGAAGGCTTGAATGGCATTTTGAATTGCACTTCATTGCTTTTTTCACACAAAAGCACTTCATGTTTTGACACTTGGTCTTACACATACACTTGATGAATCCTTGGCCGTTTTCTTCCAGTCATTCAGTCTTCCAGTCAGGAATGTCTTTAATTCTGAATAAATTCTTTGGGCATAAAGTAATTTGTGATCTCGCATATAGTTGTTTTAAAACTCCTTCAGAAGTTCCAAGTCGGTAAAAACCGTCTTTTGTAACAAAAAAAAAAGACCGACAGATATTTTATACTTTGCCTAAATAGCATTTGTCATTCTATATAATGCCTAGGAAAAGTATATGTAATATTAATCGTTTCATACTTTTCCCAAAAACGCTAGGCATTCTATAAATGCCTGCTTTTCATAGATTGCCGGTAATATATTCATAAAAAGTTCAGAATGTGAAGTTGATTTTGGAAAGAAAAAAAAACGTTCTCGTTTTAACGAAACAGTTGTAAGGAAGATATGAATGTTATATAGGCTGGATACTTTTTTCTTGCCTTTTGATTTACGTATATTGTTTTTTAAAGGCTTACGTATGTATTTACGTATTTTTTCTTTCTTTGTTTCGTGGTATTAATATTCTTAATAAATATTAAGTTTCTTATGTGGAACTAAAGAAAGTTATTTTTGTTTTGAATTGGTTTTTTGAACGTAACTCTCCTTTTCGTATTGGCTCTGGCTCTCATATAACACGGTATTTTTCAGGAACCTATCTACCGTGTTATAGGAGGGATACCTATACTGCCAAATAGAAAGTGCATAATGTGAATTTTTCTGCAAACTCTATATTTCTATCAATAAATTAAATTTAAAATGTTATTCTTCACTTTTTGTGCATATTTTTACTTGTAAATAAAGCGCAATAAGATACAGAATAATGTTACAATCTTAATTCAATATGGAAATAAATTTTATAAAGAGAGTTTTGCTTCTATATCCCTCATTTAATTGTATTAATTTTATCTGCAGTTTAAAGATTAATAAATTCCAAACTAAAGATGTAAAAATGCATATAATTAGAAAAAAAAACAGTAATTCAAAACATGATGCTTTAGAATCATGTTCTAATTTTTTGGAATCACGTTTGAATATTGATCGCATTACAAGTAGATACAATATTTATATTAATTCATTATTTTGTTCACTCCAAAAAAAAAAAAA
>AYEL01083947.1:0-55000 GCA_000484575.1 Olivierus martensii
AAATTATCGTCTGCTTCTTCGAACAGATGTGGTATATGGTTCACGAATTACGATTATCGAAGCGAATTGGAAGAAACATATAGAAATAAAAATCAATCAATTATCAATAATCCACATAATTTTCAATTATTGGTTTATTGATAATTGATTTATTTAATATAAAAAACAAACTTTACTGACATATTAATCATATCCAGTGGGCATATGAAATTATTCCAATTTCACTTTATTCATTAAGATGACATTTGTATTAACTGTATATTTATATTTCATTGTTGATTACAAGTAATTTTTGCAAAGTAAGTAGTATTTGACTATTAAATACAGCAGCAGAAAAAATAGAAAATCTTCGATTAGTCGTGCCAATGAAATGGTGACGTCTCTTCCCATTCACTCTAAACCTATCTCCCCTATTAACAGAGACAACGGTCGAGTTCATTTCGTTCCGCGGCGTCTTCGGACGTTAGTGCCTGACGTAGTACTTGACAGTGAGTCAGCCACTTTTTCCCCTACAGAGAACCTGACAAACTTTTTGCACGGGACTGTACATCAAGAAAGTATAATTTTATATTAAAGTATGCTGTTTTAAGAAACATTTTCATTATTATAACATATTTTCTCGAGGTTACAAGACAAGAGTTATGGTTTCTGCTACAATGAACTATAGTATTGTATTTTAAAATAATGTTAAGTGTGAACTTCAGTGAATCGTGATCATGACCTCTATAATAATTATTTAAATTTTCACTTACATTGTAAAACATTTAGCAAACTCGCAAGAATTTAACTGATTTTTCGTTTTTTTTTTTTTATTCTCACAGCAGGCTGCAAAATTTTAGCAATCTGTTTCAGACGAACTGGTTGAAATGACACTTGCTGATATTATGTGCGCTCATTTGAGTTCAACTCAACCCTCATGTACCACATCAGAACCATGTCACAAGTTGCAACAATATCGGCCACAAGTTGCAACAGCGGTTGAAACCGACTTCAGTTAGTGGTCCGTCTGAGTTAATTATGTGTTCCTTTTTAATTTTTCATAATAAACCAGGCAATACACTGTCAAAGAACAGAAAAATATACTAACCAAAGTGGATAAAGTTATAGTGCAGACATTAAAATTTCATTATTTATAACATGCACATGTGTTTTATGTGCTAATTAAGTTAGTTTTAATTAATGAGAGGGACCTGAATCCACTCCCTCCTGAAAAACTGGAGAATGGGACTCGGAATTGAATCTTGATTCTTTAAGACAATAAGCAATTACTTTACCATCTTGGTTATCTAGCAGATTTAAGTGCTTATTCTTTAATATGACTATTTTTAATGTTAAGTCTTTGTGACACACTAGTATTATATAAGGTATGTTTTGACATATCTATGTTTCAACTTATATGTGGCTTTCCTGAATAGTCCACTTACATAAATCAAGGATTTTGTATTTTACAAAAATTGAATATGTAACAAAATAATTTATATTTATTTTTAAATGTATTATATTATGTAAATGTATTAACTTTCACTCAACATATATTCAAAAAATATATGATGAGTATAAGTTATGTAGATTAATTATACAGACTTATGAATAGAAACAAAACAATTAGCATACTGCTTGCTGCCTGATTGGGGTGAAGTGATTCGAATTTTGATCATCATAATAGATCAGCATTTTGATGTTTTTTGATCAGTTTTTACATAAACTGGTAAAGTTACTTTTTGAAGAAAACTATTGTATTTAGTTGTTGTCCTTAAAAATCAAGGGGATTTATTTAATATAACAGAAATGTGATGAACCTTGATGAATACAGTTTTAAACAGAACTGTATGATATATGGTGCTGGATATCAGTATTTTATTGATGTAGAAATAAAATAGTCACAGTGACAATTGTTCTGTCTTGCACTGGTGTAATTCTAAGAGCATTTTTTTTAGTCAACAGATGATGTCATTTTCCAATCAGCAGTGATTACTAAGTAATGGAGCTATAACAATCCTATCACAGACCATCTATCTCTGCAGAGGGGTCAGTTGGAATTACAGTCAAACCTCTTTAAGTCGCCCCTCTATAAACTGCCACCCTTGTTATTTGCCTGGAAGGCTAGTGTCTACTGCAACTATTCATCAACTGTGAAGAAACCAAGTGATTTTGTTGACTGAAGTAAGCGATTATTTTTTTTTTATAATCTGTATTCTATACACGATTATTATTTTTGAAGATATAATAGCCAAATGGGGGTATTTTGTTATTATAAATGATACTTTTAATAAATCAAAAAAAGGCTAATTTTAATCATTTAAAAATAATGAAAATATCAGGGATCTAAAAGAGTTTGGCACATCTAGAAATGATAACAAAAATACAGAATTTAGAACAACTCAAAGTATTTAAACAAGAAAAATTTAATTATTGGTAACATTTTTAGTAAGACACGACCTCTTCAGTCATTCTGAACTAATTATGTAGAAAAACATGCATGATCCAACTTTTATTCTGAAACATTCAAATGACAACTATGAAAAATAAGATGCCTTCTACTATTATTTAATGATGGCAGAAAATTATTGTAATAGGTATGATGACAATCAAAAAAGCTATATGAAATGAAGAGGAATTAATATAATAAATAGGAAATTGATAGGATATTTAATAAATGCAGAAACAAAAAAATAATCTTTTAAACAAAAATGAATATTCAAAATAGCTGAAGAGGATGAATGTCTTATCAAAAACATTACTAATGATGATGAAATTTTTCATGCTTAAGTGGTGTTTTATTTGAGTAGTAGTTTTGAAAAGAAAAGATAGAGAGATAAGAGTATAAAAGACAAAATGGTAGATTTGTGGCGGACACTTGTGAACTATTTCTTGAGGCGGAAGGTTTCAATATTCGGTGCGGAATGATACAAGAAGAGGGGTCTAAATAGTTCCAAGGAGAAAGAAAAGAGAACTTTTCCTTTGTTTCTTGCCTGGAGAAGTCAAGCAAGAGACGCGTATGTTAAACAGCAATTGGTTGAAGCCGAACTACCCAGCTGTCATGGATTTGTATATCTTTATTGTGTTTGTTATATTAAATAAGTTATTTATTTTATAAAAAGGAGTCAATTAAATTGTCAATATTTCATCAATCACAGAGTCATAACTTACACAATAACTGGTGACCTGAACTGAGCACATCGACAACCTTTCATGCTTAATCCTTATTCTTCAAAGGCTAGTGACTACTTCTGCAACTATTCATCAACCGTGAAGAAACCAAGTGATTTTGTTGACTGAAGTAAGCAATTATTTTTTTTGCTATGCAAATGGAATAATGACAGGCAGCCAAACACCCCAGACTGGTAACATTGCACAATTGCAGTCAAAGCTCCTCCAATTTGGCTTGCAAATCCAGAGATATGGTTCTGCCAGATGGATAGCCAATTTCAACTCGCTGAAATTAATGTAGAAGTAATGAAATTCCACCACGTACTTTTAGCATTACAACCAGAGAAGCTTGCAGTAGTAGGCGACATTCTCCTTAATCCACCGACCGAGAACCCATACGCAACCCTCCAGAACTGTCTTTGCTCCCAATATGCCAATTCCAAAGAACAGTATTTGAGAGATTTGATTTCTGGAATGTAGGAGCTCATAAGCCATCGCGACTCCTTGAGATGCACAGTAAGGCAGGATCCCAAATACGTGACGAGCTGTTGAAGTCTCTGTTCTTATGATGACTTCCGACCCAAGTATAGCAAATCCTTGTCATCTCAAATGATAAACTAGACAAACTGGTAGAGATGGCAGACGGGATCATGGCTGCAGCAAACAACAGTATTACAGTTCATGAAGTAATGGCCAAAGACATGGATTTGCAAGCAACTCTAATGGAAATTTCATCCCGACTTGCATGTCTCGAAGCCCATTCTTGCTCTCGTTTCAGATGATCAGACCGTTTGTAGAGGATTCATTAATCCATTAACCAAATTCTACTATATGGGAAGAAAGACTTCTCCCAAAATATAATAATTTATTATTAAATTACGATATTTTGGGCAGAAATAAATTATGACATGTTTTAATGAATGTCATAATTTACAATTACTACAGTTATTTTGTTATATTTTCATTGAATTCCTGGCCATGAGCTGGATGGCTAGGCATGACTACAGCTGGTAAACATCATTGCTGACCCCAGATTAAAATTTTAATCAATGGGTGAGCCAAATTTGGACACCCTTATCTCAAATATTGCACATTCAATTCATACTAGAACTTAGTTTTATCTTCATTTGTATCATGCATACATATAAATCAAAAAATCCCATACCATTTTTTGCTCACCAATTCCCATCAGACATTTCACAAAGGTATTCCTCATACACAATAAATGCACAACTCTTTTGGGAAATGTTATTTATATATACACATTAACTTTATACTTGCACATTTCATTCACAAACTCTTGTTCATTTATCTATTTATATGCCTCCAATCTCCATTTGTATTTCTGTTTTTGTGATCTTTATCATTCTATTTGTAATTTCATTTTTTGACGTCTTGCTTTCTAAAATTTGCTATGCTGATGATCAGTCAAAATAGTAGTGTAATGGAGAATCTGTTCCTTATAAGGTACCATTTTATCTGAATTCTATTTTCTGATCATTATGCTAAAGTTGCACTACCAACAATCTAAATCACTGGAATACACAATACCTTAAATCATAAAAAGACATAAGCTTAAAGACAATTGATTATTGTTAAGTTCCTAGTGAAAAGTAATATATTATTATATTAGCATTATAGTTCATTGCTTTGAATGAATAGAGCAAGAGAGAGAATTTACAATAGATACAAGGCAACCATTAGATTAAATATGAGATTATATTTTGTTGGGATATATTCTGTGATATAATAATATATAATATTAAAATTATCTATAAAATACGTAATTATGTGGCACTAATGTTAGAACCAGGGTTGTAGAGTCGGGGAGTTGGAGGTTTTTGGGTGGAGTCAGAGTCGGAATTTTAAATTTCCCGGAGTCGAAGTTGGACCTTACAAATTTTAGGGAGTCAGAGTCAGATCATTTGCCATCCAACTCTGCAATCCTGGTTGGAACTTTGGGATTTCATGGCAATGAAATGGCATCAATATTACAATATAAAGTTATAAATATAACATAAAACTACCATATTTTATATTATATTATTTTCAAATATATATAAGGGATGTAGTTATCAACTTCAATATTGATTGAAATTGATAACTATGTATATTAAATATATCATTAATTTATTTTAATTGAAAATTTATCTTTATTAGAAGCAATATGAATGTATGGGAAGTGAATTGTTAATTGAGATACCATTATATTAGTAATTGAATCTTCTTTATAATGAAATAGTGAATGATTTAAGATTTACTATTTGACTGAAAAATAAGAATCTTCCTGGTTATGAAATCATATGATAATGTGATATTATTGAATTTATTTTCTTTACAGAAATAAAAGATTTCTATAAACAGGAGATACTTGATATATGTTGAAATTATGTTTCTAAAAACATGACTTATATTGAAACAACATATATTGAACCTCAATTTCCCATTGAACTAATGTATTATGTGAGAGATGCATCCCAGATCAACTAAAAAAATCTTAATTCTAGATTTTAATTTATATGGAAGTGTATAGATATATCAATAGGAAATACTTATTTTATCATATACTAAACTGTAATTTAATATAATATATTGTAACTTGCTAAATAATAATTTTAAAGGTATATACTATGAAATTATTAAAAAAAATAAAAATTTATTATTATTCATATTATTGAGTTGGCCAAAAAATTTGTTTGGCTTTTAAGTAAAAATAAAAGACACATTTTTAATTTCACCAATAACTTTATTGAATAACGTATTCACCATTTATTCCACTACCTTCTGCCATCTTTCAGGCAATTTATTTCAAATGAAGTTAAAGAAAACTAAGTGCTACTAGAACCTATCTTATGGAAAAATCCGAATGAACTTTTTGGCCAACCCAATACATTTACTCCTCCTCAATATTTGAAGTTGCTGCAATTGTAATTGAAGCTTTTGCTGCCTCTATACTAATAGTTGAGACTGAGATTTTTTTGACTTTTTTCTTAATGAAGGAGTCTAACTTCATGTATTTGCCACTACAAACCTTTGCATCATAGATTGCATGATAGTAAGATAAATTATTATTTCTAAGTCATGTTACCTTAACAAAACAATCAGATAGACTCTCACAACTTTACAGAATGCTATATTTTATATATAGTCAGAGCTGGGGCTGTATTCTGGTCAGAGACGAGAGAAACATCCTACGTCACAAGCTATACTCTGATTGGCTTTCGCTATGTTGACGAAACCAGAGACAATTTCGTCTCTGTAAACGTGATTCTCAATGACCTTTTCTCTCAGCGACTGTTACGTAGCTCAGAGAAATATCTATTCGAAAACAGATAATTTTAATAACTAACATTATACGTTGTATAGAAAAAAATACGAAAATAGTTTTTTTAAAGCAGAATTAGCTTCAAGTCATCGCTGTAAACACAAAATAAAAACCATGTAGTGAAACATCCTGTAACATTCGATGGAGAAGAGAGAATATTATAGAAGAAAATATATTTATAAATATTCTCGAGTTTGAAATAAATTTAAAGTTTGATTGTGATATGAATAGAAAATAATATTCCCATAAAGCAGGGGTGAGCAACCTTTTTTTGTAGTGGGCCATATAGAAAAATTTATAGTGGGCCACGGGCCAAAACAAAAACAATTGATAATAATAGTATTTATTTAAAAAAAGAGAGAAAGTACAGATATGTAAGTATACATAACGTTGGTATTAGATATAATACCACGAGCCAAAACAAAAACAATTGATAATAATAGTATTTATTTAAAAAAGAGAGCATTGGTATTAGATATAATAAATACAGATATGTAAGTACATAGCATTGGTATTAGATATAATAAAATAATGTGGCTGATGTAAGTATACATAGCGTTGGTATTACATATAATAAAATAATGTGAATAAGTATACATAGCGTTGGTATTAGATATAGATCGGAAGAGCGGTTCAAGCCAAAACAAAAACAGTTGATAATAATAGTATTTATTTAAAAAAGAGAAGGTACAGATATGTAAACTGATGATAATAGTATTTATTTAAAAAAGAGAAGGTACAGATATGTAAGCATAGGTTGATATTAGATATAATAAAATAACGTGGCCCGCGGGCCGGAGGTTGCCCACTGTGGGTATGTAAGTATACATAGCGTTGGTATTAGATATAATAAAATAATGTGGCCTAGGCCAGAGGTTGCTACCCTTACTTTAGACTATTGGGTCAGGGACTCACGGAGGTTGCCCATCCCTACCATAAAGTGTTTTTAAAATTCAAGATTCAGAATATATAAAAGTAATAAAATACATATTCATTCATACAGTTTACTATTAAACTGAAATACCGTATTAGCAATATCAACATCGTTTGATGCATCAGGATAATTGGATGGAAAAAATTTTTTTTAAGTACTGTAAGTCAAATATTGTACGTAGTAGATATTTTTTATATGAAAAACCTTGAAACTGTTCTGTAGGAATGCATTAATAAAACTCTGCAATCTCCAGGATAATTATAGAAACCTGTTTTTATATTTAAGTACTACCTCCCTACTACAGATGTGATAGATCTGGTAGTTTAGTTTTCAACGTAACTGTAGTTTTTTTTTTTATATATTTTTAACATGTGTTCGGTCTGTTGATTGGACCGTTTAATTTAGTTTCAATATTTAAAAGGATATTTATGATATCTGCATAGTTCATTCAATTGACTTACTTCCAAACAGCCCACATATGTCAGCGACTAAACATTTGTTTGTGTAATTAACCTAAATAAAATATTCATTTTTATAAATAAATTCTGAATATTTTTGAATTTATAACAGATAACTTATTAAAATAATATTCGTCTTCATCTTAATAATTTTCTGGCCATGATATCCTAATACAGTATTGTCTACCTTAGATTTAATTAATATTCTATCTTCTAATTTTCTCAGTTAAAAATTGGCATTTTTACATGAACATCAAGCATTGTTAGGCCAAACTGTACTTCAAATTTCGCATGAAAATATTTTAGAAATGGGTCTAATTTAACCCAATATGTCTTCTTGTTGAATAAGAGGACCTCCATAATATCTTCCTAGAACAAATAATTTCCTTTTCTTTCAATTAAAGGTTATTAACATTAATTCCAGTGAAGGAATTTTTGTTATTAATATCTAGTGGATATACACCTATAAACTTCTTTATATCTTGTTCTTCCTTCTACATAGCAGAATAATTCCAATCCACACGTTATTAATATCTAGTGGATATACGCCTATAAACTTCTTTATATCTTGTTCTTCCTTCTACATAGCAGAATAATTCCAATCCACATTTAGAATAAACTAGAAAGATAACTACAAAATAACAGCATAGAAAGACGACTATGAAAAATTTCTCCTATTTCATGTAATGAATGAATACCATGTTGGAATTAGTCATTCCATGTTGGAACGGATTTATTCCGATTACCAATGGCCAATTTTATGGTGAAACTTATGCGAAACTACAGGCATACACGGAGTGTCTAGGCATTCCCTAATGTTTCAGTAAATAGAAATTTTTTTTTTATCACCATGGTTATGTATTTCAGATGTTTTTCATTTTTTTATGTGCCAGTTTTAAAAATTGATATGTAGTGTAGTTCTGTTTCTGTTCAAATAAATAATAAAATACGTACTCGCAGTTTTCCTCCTTTGTCCTTTAAAAATTTAATTTAATTTCACTGTGACAAAATTGAAGTGAATGAATACCATGTTGGAATTAGTATTCCATGTTGGAACGGATCTATTCCGATTACCAATGGCCAATTTTATGGTGAAACTTATGCGATAACTACAGGCATACACGGAGTGCCTAAGCATTCCCTAATGTTTCAGTAAAGAAATTTCTTTTTTTATCATCATGATTATGTATTTCAGATGTTTTTCATTTTTTTATGTGCCAGTTTTAAAAATTGATATGTAGTGTAGTTCTGTTTCTGTTCAAATAAATAATAAAATACGCAGTTTTCCTCCTTTGTCCTTTAAAAATTTAATTTAATTTCACTGTGACAAAATTGAGCCTTTTCTTCTTCAGTCCGTTAAATATTTTGAAAACAAAATTTAACAGCTTATTCAATAAAAAATAAATAAATTATTGAAATGTTTTTGATCTAATCACAATGTTTTCATTAGCAAGACGAAAACCAAACAAACAACAATCTTTGGAAAACACTGGCACCGATATCCAAAATTTTCACTAAATCCAAATACGGATCATATATGGCAATCTTGCCTTTTCAATTCACTATAACGAAAATATTTAAAAATAGTTATAACTGTTCAAAATTTGAAGCCAGAATGACTGCATGACAAACATTCAGTTTTCCTTCATCCGAAAACAAGCGTACATCACATAGATTAGAATATCAATTAATAATTTGAATATATTATACAGTTCATAAATATTCAATATAGATAAAAGCATGACATATATTTTGCTATCTATATTAAATTTAAAAATATTGTATATTCATAGAATACAATTTTGGCTATTATATAATGCTAGAAAGCTAACCGAAATGTAGAGTACAGTAGGCCTATATGAAAAAAATCTTGCACTATCTTTTTTGTCAGATTCTGTACTGTATAAAATTTATTGACTAGCCAAACCAGCATTCAGAAACATTTTCTATTCAAGTTCTGATCGTTTGTTGCAATAGTTTACTGCAAATAATCTACATAATCGTAAATTTCTGTCCTATACCATCATATTTGAGATTTTCCTAAATTATCTACAATATATTACACTAAACCGAGTTCCAATTTTTGGAATATGTACGATTAATTAAAAAAATAAAATAAAATAACAAGAAACGATTAAATAAAAAATTGTTTAATTTAAATATTCTGTCCATGAAATTTTACGCAAAAAATTCAAATGATTCCTGTTTTGAATGGAAATAAGAAGCCATAAATAAGCAATAGCATCATCATTTTTTTAAATTAAAAGATCTGAGCAGAACTGTGGTTTTTCAATATTTTTCCTGTAAAAAATGATTTAAAAATATATGTATATTTTTAATATCAAAACTCTAATGAAATGTGCTCCTTTTTTTAATCTTTATTTGAATGTTTATGGTTCCATTTAATAATAACTAATTGGTAAGTTCTTTTTCTAATTTTAAAGCATAAGCTTATAATAAATTATCTTATTAAAAAAATTATAGTAGAGTACATCGAATTTATCTATAGTATTAATTATCTCGAGATAGCCTACATCATTGAGTACGCCCGGAGATAGATCTTCAATTATACAGAACGCGTATTTGTTATAATATAATAATAAATCAAACTTTTTCTGATGTAATTATTACGTCATAAATATGGAATAGATGTTAGATTTATTTAAAATTAATTATTCAAGTTAAGTTAGTCAGGTTTTTATATTCAAGTTCAGTTTAGTTAATTCAACTTTAATTACGGTCCTATATAGATGGTTAGATAGTTGAAGTGACCCGCTTTATATCCCGTTAAATAATATTCTTTGCAAAAATTATATAAAATTCGAGATTTATAGAAAATCTAGAATGGTCGAAGTTTCATCTATAAAATATTTTAGTTTTTAGTGTGCGATAGTGACTTCGAAAAGAGTGGCAAAAGTTCTTGAAGTGCTTTCTTCGTAACGGTGCAAGATGAATTTTTAAACAGAAATACGTGTATGTGAATAAATAATGCAACGTCTGATAGAATTATTGTGAAGTACTAAACCCTGAAAACTTCTCAGAAATATCCCAGACCTGTAATTCTTGTCATTACTTACTTGCCAGTTCTGCAAGATGCATATGTTATATACAAGAGGTCGATGGACTTGAAAAATATATTATATCATATTTACAATAAATAATTTCCTGAAATTTTCCTTCAAACCGTATTTTTCTATAGATAACGCGCATTTACTCGTGAATAATTCTTATTTTGTGGAAGAGAATAATTGTTTAATTTTTTTTTTAATTTTTACAAGAATAGTAATAAAATTAAAACGATTTTATCTTTGATTAAATTGTTAAAATTAAACGAGATGAATAATAATAAAAATCGTGCGCGCATTTATATATTTTTTTCTTCGCATTTGTTACCAAAAAGGCAAAATCGTTAAAAAGAAATTTAAAATATGTAAACTGTGCGACAGGCGTATACTATGCAAATTAGCATGAGAAAGTTCAAACTGTAACGTTGACAGGAGTTTAAAGAAAAATAAACTGGAGTCGTAGTTCGAATAAAAACTTAGTCAGCGAACCTGAAAAGTTCAGATGACCAGCAATAAATATCAAGAAAATATTTTTTAGCAGCCAATGACCTTGTGAAACATGTTAAACAAAAACAACCCTTTCTGTAATTATGACAACAAATATTGCGATTAAGTGCGCAAACGTATGCAGAAGGAATAATTGATTTAAAGAAAAGCATTTAATATCAATAATAATAATAATTTTACGTATTTTTCTATTCAAACTGAATGGATCATCAAAAAACATACAAACATGTAGGTGTCTCGTAGTTTTTTTTCCCGTAACGCATTGTTTCGTAAAACGTCATTGGTACGCGACGTTTAGGTGTGACTTTGTTGATTTGATATTTCAACTTCGAGAAAAGGTCAAAGTCATTTCTACTTCCGGGAACTGTTGCGGTCACGGTCGCTATTAACTTCCGGTGAAGATGAGAAGTAAGAAAGAAAAAATTAACATAGAGCACGTTTACCTCTTATCCTGTTTAAACTCCTGTCAGACCTGTCTCTATATAATAGCTTCCACTCCGCATCTCGGCTGATATTGTGCATTGATACATACTTCAGGGAGGAGCGGAAGAAAAATTTTGTAAGTAAAATATTTTTAATTTTGGATTATCTTGCAACATAATCAGCCAATTTTTTGATGCAAAACGCCATAATTTTTAAAAATATATATTGTATATGAATCAAGAAATAATCATTATAGCAAATTATAATCTCAATCTTATATTATAATGAATTAATTTCTATTTTTAACGTACGCAGATTTATTACATAATGGATGCACGACTGCTGATCGCTTTGCTTGGTACTGTACTGTTATTGCCAGAATGCAGACAAACTCCGATCATGAGTTCTAATCTTGGATACTCGGCATGTAAGTAATCATCAAATTTAACCATTAAAAACTTTTTAATAAAAAAAATATTAAGAAAAAAGGCAATTTTTTTAGCGTTACACAAGTACAAAGTAGTCTGTTATCTGGGAAGTTGGGCAGTTTACAGACCTGAACCTGGAAAATTCCCTATTGAATCTATAGATCCCTTCATCTGTTCTCATTTGATTTATGGTTTTGCCGGTTTGGGATTTGATAACAAGATTAGAAGTCTCGATCCTTATTACGATCTAAAAGAAAATTACGGAAAAGGTATTTGCATATGTTAATTTTTGATTAATTGTTAAATTAATGATTTTCTCTTTAAAACATTATGTTAAATGTTTTAAATTCAGGCGCCTTTGAACGATTTACCGGATTGAAACACATAAATCCCGAATTGAAGACCCTTATTGCTATTGGTGGTTGGAATGAAGGTTCCGTTAAATATTCTGGCATGGCATCTAGCAGTGCCACACGAAAGATCTTCATCGACAGTTGCGTGGAATTCCTCAAAAAATACAATTTCGACGGATTAGATCTCGATTGGGAGTATCCTGGATCAAGAGGAGGAAAACCTGAAGACAAAGCAAATTTCGTTGCCTTGCTCAGAGTAAGAATAATGATATTGTTTGAATTAAATTAACCATTACCGAATCCTTCAAGAACATTTTATAAAAATAATTATTAATCATTATTTAATTTTTCGATGAATTTTACGCACTAATTATCCATTTTTGATTTTGATCACAATTTCTTTATCGTTAATATTTATTTTAAAAAGTATTGAAAATTCGTCAAAACATTCAATATTTTCATTAAAACAGCATCAAAATACACTAATTTAATGACTTTAACTATAGGAGAAATCTTTTAAAATTATATATTTGCACTATTGCTGGAAAAAAACTCAATATTTTCCAGCAATAGTTCGTTTATTGTCTATTGATAAATATAGAATTAACTGAAAAACTTCAAATTTATTATAATTAAGAAATGAAGACCCTTATTGAAGATTTTCAGTTACAGCTTTGCAGTATATTTTTTATTGATATGCCAATTTCTATATACAATAGAGTATTTCAAACAAGAATTTCAAGTAGTTTTTCGTTTATTTTTCATTTCAAGAAAATTTTATAAAATTTATTATTTTGATTTAATCTCAGTTTTAAAAAATCGATTAAAATATGTTTTATAAATATTTTTCCAATTTAAAATTTCCCTAATCGATTGGTTATCTATGAGAAAATTGTTCTCCCATCAACTGTTTAGTCTGAAAATATTGATAGTTTTTCCGTAGATTCGAGAAATTCGCTATTTTTCCTTTACAAATATTTAGCATTTCCTTGTTTAGTTTTCCTGCTGAATATACATAATTATTGCAGAAAATATTCTTGTATTCATAATTCCAAAGTTTATACGATGCACAAGCTGATGGTAATTCGTAATAAGATATCTTTCCTGTAAAGTTTCGTTTATTTTATATACTGTATAATAAATGTTTACGCTTTTATCCAACACTTTCCCAAATAATTGAATTTAATAGATTGTTGTGTACAGACAAAATAGCGGTAGAGTTGAAAATTTCCTGATTTTTCAACTTTATGGTTAAATGAAATTTAGTAATAAATCATAATAATTGTGTGAAAAGCATTTAAATATTCGTACACTGCTGTGAACTTGAATGATAAATAATGGCGATAAAAATATGGTATAGAAATACAGTATTTGGAATTTTATTTTGTACATTATTATATTTGTACACAATCATATATTTTTCTATATTTTAAATGATATATTCATTTATAAACAACTGATATTTTAATGATGGTATATCATAGAAATTATTAATAATAATAATTTATCATTAATTAATCAAATAACACTATTAAAATATCATATGTTTTATTTGTGACACAGCAGTTATGGAAACAGATTATAGCATTTTATTTCTGTAGTTACTGATTACTCATGAACTTGATTATACTCGCCGTCTTTTATTAAGAATTTATTAAATATAGCATTAACAGAGTTTTTAAATAATACATATTTTAGCGTATCATGAACAAATATATATACATTTTTAGCATTTCATTGTGGAAACTTAAAATATTCTCTATGTTAATGGTTAAATAAGAAGCTTCTCTGCAATAGTTGCTTCTGTTCAGCAGGGAAACGGCAACACAAGTTTTTTTAGTTAAGTGTCGCGAATCTACGAAAGAAACTATCGATATTTTTAGAGTAAACAGATTATTAAAAAGATTTTTTTCATATATAACGCAAATATTTTCTAAAATCACAGTTTTCACGAGTTTAGAAATAAAACTTTTGATGTTTCTTGACTGACAAGTCGATATGGAACAACTTCCTCGTAGACAGAAAAAAAAAAAAAACAATTTATAAACCTCTAAATGATATATTTCTGAAACTTTCTTCACTCAACTGACAAGTCGATATGGAACAACTTCCTCGTAGACAGAAAAAAAAACAATTTATAAACCTCTAAATGATATATTTCTGAAACTTTCTTCACTCAACTGTAAACAATTTCAGAAACATGCTATTGTCATTTTTGCTGCCATTTTTTTACTTTGAATTTTTGATATTTATTTGTATTTATGTTTAATCGTTAAATTAAAGAACGAACACAATAATTATGATATCTATGTAACAAAATTTATCTCATCTTTTCAGGAAATGAAAGAAGAATTTAATAAACATGGATTCCTACTCACAGCTGCAGTTAGTGCAGGAAAACATTTCATGGATCCAGCTTACGACATACCTCAAGTATCAACGTAAGTCTGAAATTACTTCTTGTTATTTAACCAATCGAATTTCTTCGTTAACACGTTAACTTTTAATTTATAAAGGTATTTAGACTTGATTAATGTCATGTGCTACGATTATCATGGTGGATGGGAAACTTTCACGGGTCATCACGCTCCCTTATATCCAAGACCAGACGAAACACCTGGAAACAGAACGCTTAATGTGGTATGAAAATACACGATATTTATTTATTTATTATTTTGAAGATAAAAATATAATTTATTATTAATTTTCCTATCGTCATGGATAGAATTTCTCCATTAACTATTGGATATCTCAAGGAGCACCACCGGAAAAACTTATTTTGGGTATGGGTCTTTATGGAAGATCTTTTACTTTAAGAAGAAGCGAGAATCACGGTTTGTATGACGATGCTCCTCAAAGAGGTAGAGCGGGTCCTTATACCAGAGAATCAGGATCATTAGGATATAATGAGGTAAATATTTGACTCGCCTAAGTAATTACAGTTTCTTAAGAATCTTAAATACTTTTTTAACGTTTAAAACTACTTAATTTTAATATATTTACATTTTTTCTTTGTGAAGATTTGTGAACAACAAAAAAGAGGAAAATGGACTGTAGTTCGCGACCCTTTTTATATGGCTCCTTATGCATACAACGAGAGACAATGGGTTGGTTATGACGATATAGAGAGCATCTCATTAAAGGTTAATAAAATGACTTAATATATTAAAAATTTAAATATTTCTTACGTATTTAACGCAAAGTTTACGATGGTTTTTTTAGGTGGAATATGCAAAAAATATGAAACTAGGAGGAGGTATGGTTTGGTCGATAGAAACGGATGATTTTCAAGGAACTTGCCACGGACAGAAATATCCGTTATTAACCACAATTAACAAGGTGTTCGAACGGGAAACACAACCCATGCCAAAACCACCAGAAGTAGCGACACTCCCACCAGAGCCAAGTACTTCGTCAGAAAAACCTCAATCTAGTTCAACAACAACAACGCAATATCCATCTAGTACCACTACTTCAACTCCATCTTCTACTACTTCCACAACTACCACTACCACTACAACTGCTGCTCCTAGTACGACTATGCTTCCTACAACAACAGCTTCTAGCTTAACTAAAAATTTCACCTGCGTAACCGAAGGGTTACATCGCGATCCCGTACTCTGCAACGTTTTCTATTCGTGCGTACGTGCAGTAGATGGCATCAAACCTTATAAATTTTCGTGTCCGGACGGTACTTATTTCTCGAAGCAGTCAAACACGTGTACTTTTCCGGCTAACGTACCCGAATGTAAACTTTTCATTCTGCAGAGATTTGCGTTTTTAAGACCATTCTATGAAACTTAAATTTAAGTAATCAGTTCGATACCTGTTTCGAAAAGATACCACGATATAAAATTGAATACAGAAATATTTCGCTGATATATTCATCGGTTACATGGTGGTTTATAATCAAACGAAAATGTATAACTTGTCTTTTGATTGAATAAAATAAATTATTTGTCTTTTTCATTAGCATTTAACTTATTCTTTGAAAAATATTTAATTTATATATATTCATCTTTAATAGAAGGAATACCTTATTTAATCTTATTAGGAACGATAAAGACAAAATTAGTGACATGTACTTTCCAGGAGTGTATCAAATTCCCTTCTACGATAATGACACTAACACCAATGCGAACTATATTGGTTACACAGCACGCTCTCTTAAGAAGCGGATTCCAGAGCATAAGAAAGACATAATGAATAAAACTACTAGTAAAGCGTTAGCACAACGTGCATTAATTTCGGATTTAGATGTGGATTGGAGTAACACTAAATTGCTACGTAAAGAAAAAGACCCCAAGAGAGGGAGAATCGCAGAAACAGTAACGATTTTTACTAATTGCAACATGAGCAGTAAACCTATTAACAAATTAGACTCTGCTTTGATAAATAACACTTGGAAATGGTGAAATATTCCTAAACATTAATTAATGCTTTTTATAGATTCGTTAAATTTTTCGTCCTTTATGCACGAATGTTTACCTGTAAATAGTGTGTTGGTTAATGTATAATACGTAATCGTAATACGATATTAAATTAATTTAGTATTTATATTATTGTAAATATGTTTATATATATTTTGTGTATAAAATGTTAATCTACCATTGTTATAGCAACACATTTCAAATATCCGGAATTCGGGCGTTTTATAGAACATTTGTGTAGTTCGTTAACTGTGAGTAGCTGATGAAGACTGTTTGTAATCGAAAGCGCTACTACAGTATAATAAACTTTTATTAAAGAGTGTTTTCCTGCCTAAGAGTTGTTAATTGTTTATTTAGTAACTAAAATATATTTGATTTTTCAAGATTAGGCTTAAATATGCACATCAATCATTTGTTTAACACATTTAAGCATTTATAATATAATTCCTATATTCACTTAATATGCTTTTGTTTAATACATAGCTATTCTGGTTCCAATTAATATGTTATAGAGGAGTATGCTTATCTATTCAACTATTGCTAAATTTTCATAATAATTTTTGCTTTAATTATTAAAATACTATTGGAAATATATTATTATTATTAAAAATAGGATATTATATATCAATTTTATAGAATATTTCAATGTTTTTTTAATATTTAAAAAAATATATCATTAATTTAAAACTGTTATTATTCATCAAAATTATAGAATATTAATGAAACATTAGCATAAAGACACACAGAAAAACTGCCTTAATCTGTTTAATATGGTGTGCTTAAATTTGGAACTATAATGAAATATTTTTCACTCATAATTAAATATACAAGTTCTCTGCTTATAACAGAGTTACATTTTGATAACTTCCATTATAGGTTAAAAAAGTCATAACTCAAAAATGGCAATAATAAGAGTAATGTGTACATATAATAATTATCTCCCCCTCAAATATCTATGTCTATTTCTAATTTGAAACTGCATTACTGGATAAACATACAAAATGTTTGTATTCAAATGAACAGTATATTTATAGTTAATATATAATTAATAAAACTCATATATATAATATATGAGTTTTATTAATATAATAAAACTCATTTTATTATATTAATAAAACTTAGTTTCATTACAGTAAAACTAGGTTATAATGAGTATCATGCTCATTATAACATAATTTCCCGGCAATTCTTTTCAGTCATGGGACTGGGAAAAAATGCATATTATAATTATTATTTGTTGTAGCCAAGAACATAAAAATGTCCAGAACTGAAATTGGATCCTCCAAGGTGATAAAATCATCCAGAATTGAACCCAGATCTCCAAGATGGTAAACAATTACTTTAACACCTCGCCATTTGGCTAATTGTAAATTTTTAATAAAACAAAAAAGTGTTTCTAGTCAATTTGCTGTGAAAATAGCCAAGTTTAGAATATTTTAAGGGATTGTAAGTTTGGATCATCATAAGTTGTATAATTGTTAGTACTTGTAAATAGACAATTATAATTGTATTTCATTATTTATAAATTTATCTCTGATTTCAGTGTAAGAAATGATACATTACATTAAATTTGAAAAACAAATAGAAAATATTTAGAAAAAACGGAAAGCAAAAAATTGATATGAATCATAGAAACAAAGATAGAAACAATACATTGTTATAGAAATAAAGATGTTTATAATAAGAAATAGTGAACAGTTTTTAATTTCAATGAAAATTTTTATTTATATAAAACTGAATAGCAAACAACTTGTTAGAAACTTATAGGATCAAAACTTTGCAGAAAATTTTTTATATCTAATGAAAGCAATCAATAATACTAAGGTATTATGAATACAACAAATTCTTATGTTATAATATATTGGAGAAATCACAATTAAAAAATAATTTTTATAATTATTATACAAAATTAGTATAGTTTCTACAAAAAGTTTTTCTAGATATTTTCTAACATTTTCAATGCATAAGTTGAAAATGTTAATCATATCCACTATTTTAATTACAGTATGAGTTGAAGTATGAGTTTAAACATTTGAAATACAATATTCCCCAGATATAATTCTGTTGTTTATATCATGAATTTGGATATACTGTGAATTTTTCCTGTTCCCAGTCCCTTTGAAAAAGATTCTGAAACTGTCAATTATAACATGGTTGTCTTAAAACACAAGTCAGATCCCTACTTACAATCCTGTGTTATAATCAATAAGCAGTATATTAATTTTGTAATTTGTCCATTTAAAATCATCGATCTGTCAAATTTTTCAAATACATAAATATAAATTTGTATTATATTATTGAATATAATTTAAGAATCAGAGTTAAACATCTTAGTATTTAAAATAAATTCACTTTTTATTCATAAATAAATTTTAAATTGGTTTTCAAACAAAAAATAACAAATATAAAATTTCATACTTGTCTTTGAAACCAATCTTGATATCTCTTTTGTTGACCAAATTTCACCTATAACAATAAAAATTTTTCATAAATGGTTAAAAAATATTAAAATTTAGCAAAATTATAAAAAGAGAATTCATCTTTGCTTCATTAAGTAATTTAATTTTAAAAATTAATAGTACAATTAATTATTATTTAAAAAATTTTATTTTTATTATAAACCTTTAATCATTTTTAAATTATCTTTTAATTAAATTCAAGGTCGAGATGTAACACACACAGAAATTTTAGATAAAATATAAAATTTTCACTTCTTTAAAGAAACTAATATTTTAATTTGATGAAGACGCAAACAAGTAATAAAAAGAATACTTTAAATTAATTTTTGTTGTTAAATACATTATAAATAAAATTTATATTATTAATCGTCGTAAATAAATTTTTTCATCCCATTTACGACCGATAAAAAAAGAAATTTTTATAAATTAATTATTAATGAAAAAAATTTTAAGAGAGTTTTAATGAGATAATTTTTTTATTTCTAATTTTTACTATATGACATATTATGGCTTGAAACCTGATCATGCAAAAAGTAAAACTTCTCTTCTTTAATTTTTCTAAAATTTTTTCTATCTATACTCCACTTATTGCATTTATTGTTCCAGTTTAAATATAATTATTTCCTTTCGTTTTCTGATTCAATTTTTCCTCATTCGAAATGGAAGGGTGAGTAAACTTAAGGATTCATATAAATGCATAAATGTAAGTTTTTGAAATTTTGTAATTTATTACTTGATATTTATTTTCATCTTTAGTTATTTTTGCATATATTATTTTCATTTAATTTTTCCAACTAATCGTCCCTTAAGAAAAATAAAAAGAAAACAGAAGTAGCACTAGAACTTTCTGAATTATCAGATATTATTTTCGACTATTTCAAAATTTTCTTTAATTATTTAAGTCATTAAAACGGATTTTTTTGCCATTCTAACAGAAAAAAATTACTTTTCCTTACTTGTTTCTATGCATTAATTTATTCTCTTATGTAAAATTTAAAAGATCAGTTAATTGTGTATCGTTTGAATATATTTTTCTATTATTGCGACGAACTCTTTCACTAACGTTATCAACTCTTTCACAAACTTCAGAGAATATTTTATACTGTAATTTATCTAAGCAACAAAAAATGATATGACAACATGTAGATTAATCAGTATCACTTATTAAAGCTAATTATCAATCGACATATAGAAAAATAATAGATAATTATTTATTGATAAGCACTTGCTGCAAAAGGTGATCTATAAAAGAGGAGTTTATCAAGAACAGTTGTTTCCTGTTTCTTTAAGGTAAATTAAACATTAACTTAAATGGTTTCAAAATGCAAATACAGTTATAAAATTCTAATTTATTCTATTTAATTTTTATTATAAACAGCTATGAAATCGTTAACGTTAACCATCTTTTTAGTTATATCCATATTTTCTGTCACTTTATCTAAGGCTCCTTCTAGAGGTGAGATTTCAATTAATTTCTTTACTGATCTTTTTTATTATAAACAGCTATGAAATCGTTAACGTTAACCATCTTTTTTGTTATATCCATATTTGCTGTCACTTTATCTAAGGCTCCTTCTAGAGGTGAGATTTCAATTAATTTCTTTACTGATCGCGTGAATCTGAATGATTCCAAAATTTTTGTATTTATCTAGAAAGAAACAAGAAGCCATATAAAGTGGTTTGTTATTATGGAAGCTGGGCAACTTATCGACCAGGAGATGGGAAATTTCCGATTGATTTTATAGATCCTTACATTTGCACCCATCTCGTTTATGGTTTCGCAGGTTTAGCCTTCGATAATACCATCAGGAGTTTAGATTCTTACTTGGATCTTGAAGAACATTACGGAAGAGGTATGTGTTGCTATATATTCCGTAAATTTGTTTATTTAATTAAATTAAAATAACTGGAAGTTACTCTGTTAGGTGCCTTTAAACAATTCAACCAACTGAAGAAGCAGAATCCCGAACTGACCACTATCTTAGCCATCGGAGGATGGAACGAAGGATCTATAAAATATTCGGCCATGGCTAAAGATGCAGGAAAACGCAAAATATTCATCGATAGTTGTGTGAAGTTTCTGCTGCAGCACGATTTTGATGGGCTAGACATGGATTGGGAATATCCTGCAAATCGTGGCGGTGTACCAGAAGATAAGCAAAATTTTGTTCTTCTGCTGAAGGTACATTCCAATGAATTCTGTAAAGTTTTGTGTGGTTGTTGCTTAAAATATTTGTTATATTATTTAGGAAATGCGAGAAGCATTCGACGAACACGGCCTTCTTATTACTGCTGCAGTATCTGCTGGTAAAGCCACTATAGATACTGCTTATGATATTTCTCAAATATCCAAGTGAGTCAGTATTTTGATGAAGAGTTTAAAATCTATTTTCGCTTAATATTTATTTCATGTTAAATTTTGTTAAGATATTTGGACATCATTAATTTGATGGCTTATGATTATCATGGTGCTTGGGAATCTGTAACGGGTTTAAATGCTCCCCTTTACGCTCGTCCCGACGAAAAAGGAGATGAAGTGTTTCTTAATGTGGTAATTATCTGAAAAAATACAAAATATTTCAGATATATTTTTCTATTATCATCCGAAATTTGATTTCTTGCAGAATTTCTCTGTAAATTATTGGATTGATAAAGGAGCATCTCCAAAACAAATAGTTCTTGGAATGGGACTCTACGGAAGAGCTTTCACGTTACAAAAACCAGAAGAAAACGGCATAGGTGCTACTTCAACAGGTCCTGCTACAGCTGGCCCGTTTACAAGAGAACCAGGAACCCTTGGATATAACGAAGTAAAATAAAATTTTATTTTAACGATATAATAATATGAAAATTATCTCTTAATATAGTATTTTTATGTTTAGATCTGCTCGTATTTGATGGGTGGAGATTGGAAAGTGGTCGTGGATCCTCATCAGAAATCACCATATGCTTATAAAGGAAACCAATGGGTTGGATATGATGATGTCGAAAGCATAACGCTGAAGGTAGAATTTTCTTCAATATCAAAAATTGGTTTTATTCAGGAGACATTCAATTTTTTTGTTTTGATTAATATGAAAAAAATATTTTCATTTAGTTTTTAATTTAATTCTTGTAGGTAAAATACGCAATAGATAAAGGTCTAGGTGGAGGAATGGTATGGTCTATAGAAACCGATGATTTCTTGGGCAAATGCCACAATCAGAAATTCCCACTTTTAACTACAATACACGAATTGCTTAATGGAGAAATTAAAAGACCTCCAACAACTCCTCCTCCTCCAACAACTACCAGAGATCCTAATTTGCCACCACCTGCAAAAATTGAATGCAAGACAGCCGGAACCTTTAGGAATCCCGAAGATTGCACCAAATTTTATTCGTGTGTTCCAAGAGATAACGGGTTCGAAATCATCCATTATGACTGTCCCGCAGGAACTGCTTTCGAAAACGGTTCATGTAAATGGAAAGATGATGTAAAAGATTGTTGAATTTTGTGCTCAAGTAAATTTAGTTATAAATAAATAATTTCAGTATTTTATTCTATAAAACTAAGAGGCCATAATTAAGTATTCGTATTAGAAATGAATCATATTAATTAAAAAGTATTGTATTAGATCACAATATAGAGAGATCATGAGATGAACTCTGATTCATCAATAAATATAATTACAATATTAATTATTATTTTTTTAGCAAAATGAGAAATGAATTGTTAAAAAAATTTTTTCTGTTGTTTCAGTTTATTGATTCTATTGTTTTACTTTTACTTTGAAGACAAGTAAAATTGAAAGTTTGTATTATTAGTGGCACCTATGAACAGAAAAATTCGCAACAAAAGATTTAATTCAATGCAGCGTAGAAATTTATATTACTGCTCCTAAAATTTTAATTCAGAACAAACATAAACTCTTTTTTATTATGGTCCAGATCATTTTTTATCACAATTCATTAGAAAGACTAATCATATAATGTATATAAATTTTTAATGGCGCCTTTTATTATTTTTTCTGATAGAAATTGCACCAAATGCTCTCTAATTGATTAGAGATCATTTTATGTCATTTTCGGTATCTTTTTATATAATTAGGAAATTCAACTTTGTCAATGTAAACTTTGAAAATTCATATTGGATCGTATGTCAATTTGAATATGATTGGATAGAACTGCCAAAACAAATAATTTTAGCTTGAGAATTTTTTAACACCACGTATGGTTTGCGAGATATCACCCACAAAAAGATGCTATTACATGTAATGCTAATTGGGGTATTCAAAAATAACAAGAAGAATTCTCAAGAACACGACCGGCGGGTACATAAAAGACTGAAACAAGTCGGGAAACCATTCTTCTTGGTTTCCTGATATGACACAAATTCTGCATATTCACTCAATCGGCATTACAAGTAGTAGCATTCTTTTTTATGATTTCTCACAAACCGTATGTGATATTAAAAAACTTCTTAAGCAAAAGTTGTTTGTTTTGACAGTTCTATCCAATCATACTCAAATCGGCAAGTTTCCCAATGATATAAGGGTCAACTTGGAAAATTCATATTCTTAAGCTCCTCTTACTTCCCAGATCCCACAAAATTTTTAACATGACTATTTGATTCTCCGGATAAACTTTGGCAATCAAAACTTTTCTCCCTACTTCCTATCTCATCGCGTTTCCGAGAAAAAAGAGTGGTACGGGTGCTGAGTTACACCCTATATATTAGGGATATCTCAGCACCCGTACCACTCTTTCTATAGTAAAAATATTTAGGAACCCGATCTAGTATACTTATAAATTCAAAAAGTTTGGTACAATTGCGTATCGTTTAAATTTGTAGCATACCGCATATAGGACCCTTTTCGAAAGAATAGCAAAAACAGATTAAAATATGATGAGTGAATTCGACGAATTGTGAAACAGGACGTTGAATATGTAGAGGGAAACTGGTCCAAAATGATCCCCTTAAGGAAAAACCCGAAAAAATATAAATAAGTTGTTATTGGATTAATTTTTTTATATATTTTGGAAGACTATTCTTCCGACTATAAAATATCTTAAACACTTCGAAAATTATTCATTACCTCTCGAAATAAGAGAAAAAATAAAAATTCAAGACATATATATATACTCTGTATATCGGGTGTTCTTTTTAATCTCATATTGTAGGAAAATTAATGCAATTTTAGATTATGCCAATTTTCTGCTCTCTAATTGCATTAATTTAAATAAAAATGATTGTTTACGAAGGTTTCTTATGTGACAAAGCGGATAGTAATGTTTATAAATTTACTTGCTGAACAGATCGTGAGAAAAATATCAATTTAATATAAATCAGCCGAGGGACTGCGTGCTAAATTTTCGCCCGAGAGATCATGATCTATTCTGATTTCATATTTTTCAGATTGAATACGAGCTCGACCTATTAAATTTTTCTTTCAATCTTTCAGTGGATCCCATAAAGTTTGCGAGTGAGCCCATGATAGATTCGGAAATGACGACAGACGAGCATATTTCTTATCTGTTGATGAAAATTTCTTGAAGATTTCTTAAATGATTATGTAGAATGTTTAACCGATTCCTACGTGTTTTAATGCTGCTTTCCACTACTAATTAGTCTTTATTAAAAACATTATTAATTAATTCAAAAGTTCTTAGTAGAGGACCTACAACAGGCATATAAGATGTGAGGGACAGGAATTTGGGATGAATGTGATGTGGCTTTTCCCCATCTTTTAAAGGATTCTTTTTTTATTTATTAAAATGAAACGGAGAGATAAATTTGGAGGGGAGAGAGATGCATTGACGGAAATACGATAATGTTGAGTGTTTTCCAGCTCGAGAACTCATGTTCCCTTCAACTTGGATCGAATATAGTATCGGCCGGACAATCGAATGTGAAAATTTTGAAACCATTCTCTAAAGGAACGCATGAATAAAATTTATTGCAGTCTAACTATAAAAGGAAATTATATACAAAAGATAATATGATAGCGAGAAAAGATATTATTACATGAAATTAATCAGAAGCGACAACTGAAAGACAATCAAAAAGAAATTACTTGTTTTTCCCCGGGAAAAGGATGAAGGCAGACGTCAATTTTCTACCCAGTATTCAGTTTATAAGAGTTTGTTTGGATTGTGAAAGAGGAATTCGAGTTCGAGTTAGACAAAGAATATATTTTAACAGTTCAAGAGAGAATTGAGTTCAGGAGAGAGCTCGTACCAACAAGAACCAATAAAAACGGTATTTTGAACGGTTCAGAAATAAGTCTTAATCTGTGACAGCAAGTCAATCGTAATTGGAAATCGATCTGTGGACTCAACTCCGATAAAAGCCTCGGTGTCTCTATCATAGAAGAAAAAGTCACCATCTACAACATCATCCAGACATCGTTCATTATTCCGTCCTTACTTCTGTTCAAGTGAAGGTATTGAAAACATTTCAAACTAGAACATTCTCCAGCTACTATAATAGGAGTTGGAAGACTGAATTTGGATTAATTAATTCAAAAAAGGACATTCTATTGAACAAAGGTATTTTCCTCTACCAACTCATTATCGGTGTCTCAAGATGTAAAGAAATCTCTCTCAAAATAAAGGAAATAATGATTCGTCCATCAGTCTTGCGTGCTTCACAAAGGAGATAGAATGATTTTATTTATCTCACATTTTTTTTGAAGGTACCAAAACGAATATTGAGGAAATATATCAGTAACAAACTTGAAGTAGATTATTTCTTTTTTTAAACAATAATAAAACATACAATTCGCCCACAGTTTATTAATCAACATTAACAATTTTCTACAGCATTTGGAAAATTACAACTAGAAATGGTTGGGTCGAATACAGTACCGGTTGGACAATCGAATGTGAAAATTTTGAAACCACTTTCTAAAGGAACGCAGGAATAAAATTTATTGCAGTCTGTTGGATGCTTATAATAACCAACTGTTTCACATCTAAATTCTAATTCTTCATCACTATGTTGAGTTGTTAGATATAGTTCAGTTTTCATTTCATCACTTGGTTTTGTGTATTCTGGAAATATATTTGGTCTGTCGATCTGACCGTTTAATTCAGTATGAATGACCGTTAAAAGAGGATATTTGTGGCCGTGGCACAATCCCCGGAAATCGTCAGTTTCAATGGACCACACCATACCACCACTTAATCCTTTCTGTTTTAAGTAATCGACCTAAATAAGAAATTCATTCTGTAAATAAACTTTGTACTCCACTTGAATTTTTGATTATTAATTCAATAAATCGAAATAAATGCAAAATATATTTACCTTGATTTTAATACTTCTCTGATCATCATATCCTACCCATTGTCTTTCTTTATAAGCATAAGGAGATTTAATTGAATCAACCCATACTATATTCCAATTTTCTTCCCTAACTAATTTGCATATCTAGTTGAACATTAAAACTCATTAAGAACATTTCATTTCAAATTTCTCGCGAATATTTCCGAACATACCTCGTTATAACCCATCATGCCTCCTTCTCCAGTAAGAGGTCCCGCCATACCTCCTCCAGTAACAGGAGCACCTAAGCCATTGTTTCTAGGATCTGCTAAAGTAAAAGTTCTACCATACAAACCCATTCCAAGTACTAGTTTATTTTTTGGACATCCTTTTTTTAACCAGTAATTAACTGCAAAATCCTAAACGAAATAAAATCAGTGTACTAATTAACAAATTTTACAGAATTAAATATTAGAATGTAACTGAAAATTGAATTATATTTATACCACATTCAGCATTTTCTGATATTCCGATTCTTCGGGTAGCGAATAAAGTGGAGCATTGTGTCCTGTAATGGGATCCCACGCTCCATGAAAATCGTAAGCCATCAAATTAATAAAGTCCAAATATCTATTAAAAGGTATTTGATTTTGAATAGAACATGAAAACACGAGAAATAACAAAGTACAATTGGAACTAGAACTTACCTAGCCATTGATGGGATATCGTAAGCTTGATCGATAGTATCCCTCCCAGCAGAAACTGCAGCTGTCAATAGCAGACCATGTGGTTCGAATGCTTTTTTCAGTTCCTAAATTTAAACATTTTTGTAAAAAAATAATTCTCTAATTTATTTTCAGAAAAATTAACTAACCTCCAGTAGATATATAAAGTTCTGCTTATCTTCTGGTTTTCCACCTCTCATAGCGGGATACTCCCAGTCCATGTCTAAACCATCGAATTTATATTTCAACAAGAAATTCACGCAACTTTCGATAAAAATTCTCCTAGTTGCCGAATTAGATGCCATATTGGAATATTTAACTGATCCTTCATTCCAACCACCAATAGCCAGCAATGTTGTCAAACTGGGATTTTGTTTTCTCAATCCATTAAATCTTTCGTAAGCTCCGAGACCCCAGTTTTCCTTAAGATCCAAATATGGATCATAAGAAGCTATTGTATTGTCAGGATTCAATTTTGCGAAACCATATATTAGATGAGTACAGAGGAATGGATCGATGTCTTCGATCAAAAATTTCCCTTCACCATTTCGATAGTTGGCCCAACTGCCCAAATAACATACTACTCTGTAAGATTTATTATTTCTGTCTAAATAATAAACGAAAAAACAGTAAATAATAATATAACACTTAAGATATCTGATTTATGGTTACAGATATCTTTAATAAACTACTGAATTTTGTTATTTCTCCATATAAGCGATAAAATGTATAAACCAAAATTATGGTCGACCGCAATGAAAGGGTGCTGTGCTTTCACTCTGGAGGATCCGGGTTTATTCCTGTGTTCTACACTCCAGATTTTTTCAGGAAAGGTCCGGTTCCTTTCCTTTGAACCCCATCCTCCATCTGACATTTTACCCCATCAGGAAGTGGGCGGCCTGTGGTGGGAACTGTAATGCCCTGTTCCTTAGTACCTATGCAATAGGATGCGATATAAAATTGCACAGGAAAAAACCGAAATTATGAAATAGATCTACTGTACTTTAAAATTACCATTCTTAAAATTGATGAATTAATATCATATACTTTAAATAAATAAATGAATTAATAGAAAAAACATAGTTGAATCATGATTTATTGATCATTATGGAAATTATTTTGCATACTTTTCTTGTTATTGTATTATTCTTTTATTTCTTTTATAATAATCTTGCTATAAGATGAGGATTTTATTTAAAAAATTTGTTCTTTATTTATTTTTAGTTGAAAATTCCAGAATTATTGTTGAATTTAATTTTTGTAATGTTATAATGATAATTATTACAGCATCCAGCAACTTATTCTAGAGCTATAACCTCGCTTATATGGAACAGTAACTATACTGAATTATGATAGACTGTTACCTCTACTAGCTGCACAAATCTGATTAACTGAAACCAAAATCGTAAATAATAGTATCTTCCACATTCTGAAATGAAAATGTTTTAGATTTAACAACCAAATTTAAACATCTAAACAAAACATATAATATTATGAATATATTCGGTATTATTGTAAGTCTGATATCATAGTCATTCAATAATCCAATTTTCTACTAAAATGCGTAGTTGAAAGTTGCAAAACTTCAGCGATTGCTCAAAAATCTTGCTTTTCGTTTTTATTCTCTTAAATCCGATACTGGTAATTAATATTAAAATATAAATTAATTAATGCATCTTATAGATTAGGAAGGAACTGTTTAAGTTAGAAAAATAATTTGAAATCTATTCTAGAAACAATAATATAAATATGTAAGAAGATAAACCAAAGCACTGAGAAACTAGGTTATCTATTACAATTTTAGAAGGTTGATATTGTCTTGTTACTTAAAAAATGCTTAATTATGATTAATATAAACCATTAAATATATTTTTATAATTAAAATATCATATAAACTAACTGAAAAGCATGAAAGAAATAATAAAAAAGAAAGCTAAAACAAAAAGGTTGAGAGAAAAATTTTCTCTGTCTCCTCTTGGGAAATATTTTTGTTCGAGAATGTTAAAAACTAAATTTACAAGCAAAACAGGAAATAAAACTGATAAATATGGAAAAAACAATGATAATTTCAAAAAAATTGAAAATAAGTAGTTTTATTATACACTTGAACTATACCTTTAAATTATGATATTTATGTTTATGTTCAAGTTCACTTTAGAATAGATGAAAATAAAAGAATTCTATTGAAACTGTTTCTACTATAAATGAAGTCCATAAGTTTAATTTTTTATAAATTAAAATTGATGAATATAATTAAGATAGCTATAATTATATTCCACAACATCGTTTTTCTTATCCTCTAAAGCAGGGCTGTCCAACCAGCGGACAACCGCTATAATGAATGCGGCCCAACATAAAATCGTATACAGATACTTCCTTAAACACATTGAGATTTTTATGTACTTTTTTATTTTTTGAAATTCGCCATATCATCATCAAATATCCCATTAATGGCGGCCGGATGGCCGAGTGATAACGCGTTGGCATGCCACGCAGGAGGACCCCGGGTTTTTTCGAGGTGCTGGCCCAGCCCGTTGATCCCGTCCTTCACCATCCAGCCCCCTCCACGGGTGTGGGTACAGCCCGTGGTTGGAACTGGCTCCGTCCCCTTAATCTTCCTGATTGGAAAGGGGGCGTAAAATATGCAAAAAATAAAAAAATAAATAAAATAAAAAATATCCCACTAATAAAGAAAATGAAATTTGTTTCATTTTTGTACTAAAACTATATAAAAAATAATGAAGTTAATGAAGTTTTTATTGTTTAAATACCTAACTACATTTCCTTGTTTCCATTTTCAAAACTATTTTTTATTTCAGTGATTAAAACTTCTTCATCTGCTCAATGATTTTAAAAAAATTTCTGAACGAAAGAAATCAAAGATTATTATGCTACGACAATTTTGCTTATTTGTCATGGTGGATATCATATATTGTACATTATTTACTAACTTTTCTGCTTAATAACTATCGTTAGAATTAATATATTTTATGTGCAGTCCGAGATAATTTTTTTCCTTGAAATGTGGCCCAAGGAAGACAAAAGATTGGACACTCTGCTCTAAAGCAAAATTCAGTTGAAATCAGTTTACTGTATTTATAAAGCATGTGGCTCTAAAGCAAACTTCAGTTTAATTACTGTATTCGTATAATCCTTTCTTATTTATTTTAATAACATAGTCTATTTGTAGTTTTACTTCTATTTATTCAAAATGACAATATTTTAAGTGACATCGCATCATAATCAGTTATAATATCATATCATTGTATCATTAAAAGTTAAATATTTTTTATACATGAACGATTGCTAAACTTTGATTATTATTCTTTCTATATGATAAGTAAATAAATACTTATCATATTTTATAAAACTAACTAAGCCAATAATTATTTACAGATTAAATATATTTCTAGGTCTATATAGTACTTACTTCGGATTTTGTCAGTTGAATAAACTTATCTTCCGGTTGAATAACAATTTATAGAATTTGAAAATTAAACAAATTACGAAAAAAATTTGAACGATGTTTTTCGTAATTTGTGTAATTTTCCACTCCCTAAAATTAAATAAAAGATAAAAAATAATCTTATATTCCTTGAATATCTAACCAGTGAAATTATAAGTTTGAGGAATTTATTTATAGATAAAAAGCTATACGCAGATAATTTTTAACGATAATAACAGATTTATGAGTTTATTGTTATTATTAATTATTTAAACAGAATTTCTGTTTCTAAAGAGATGCAAAAATGTCTTTCCTAGAATCAGAGATTAAAAAAGATTTTAGATTTTATCAGGTCTGAGATAATTTAACATTTATATAAACGATAGCAAATGACATTTGAATTATTAATTTAAAAAATAATTATAAATAAATAATATTAATAAATTAAAATTAATGTTTTAAATTAGCTTTTGCTTTCTTTTAAAAGAAGCAGTCACTTATATCGGTACACTAAAGTGTTCCTCGAGTTATGAATATAATTATTCCTTTGTATGTTCTGTTCGTAACTCGAAATATATTTTTATTCTAAACCCACAAGTTCGATTGAAACCTTCTATATATATATATACACTACATTTTGTAATATATGCCAACTAATTGGGCCAATTAAAAGTTACATGCTTCAGAAATTTGAATATAAATTTCTTAAGAGGATTTTTAGCGGAAGTTCCGCCATCTTGAAATATTACAGTCATAACATTAATCAATTATGTAGCTTTACGATGAATTTGTTTCTAGACCATTTCGCTGTTTTAATGTCTAAAATTATACAATAATTTTAGAGAAGGTTGGTATGCAAGAAAATTCGTTTAATATTCATAATACAAAAAACATTAATTATTTTAATTATATTTAACTTATTTTCATTCACCCAAAAAATTAGCAAATACACAGAACTCTCACAAGAAATTAAGCGTCTTTGGGGAATGCAAAAGGTTTTAACAGTACCCATCATTCTATCCTCAACAGGAGTAATTCCCCACACACTACACAAAAGCCTCGGAACATTAGATTTACACCCCAAGACATATATAACACTACAAAAGGCATCACTACTCAATACATGCAACATAGTAAGAAAGTTTCTCAGCAACACAGACAGTTAGTTAATATACTACTAAAACATCTCAAGTAACTATGTCTTGACTCTTGTCTGACATAGCATCCCAATATAATAATATTATTATTATTATTAATTAGTCTTCTATTTTATTTATTTAAAATATTCAAAATTTTATTTAAAAATTCATGTATAACATTAACCTGTTGAGGTTTGTGATATATTTCAAAATAAACATAAAAAACATGCAAAAAATTCATATTCTCACTTAATTTTCATCAAAATATTTTGAAATTTCTAGAATATATTACGTTTTTATTCTCATTTTAATGATTTGAAAATTTTTTCAAATTTTATTTCTTTCACAACTTTTCATTTATTATATGAAATCAAAGAGAGAACAATTTTTTTGTATGAAATCTTAGCCATCCAACAAAATATTTGTTAGTTTTGAATAGTGGCAAGCCTTATGAATAAAATAAGTTATGAATGATGGAAATCATATATTTTAAAAAATTATTGACAAAAAATGAAGTATTAGGCAAATTTTCATTAATTAAGTTACTTTGTATAATTACTCAAAAAGTAACATAAATTTATTAAAATATTGTCATTTTTATTGATAAAATATATTTATTGATATGTTTTTCCTTCATTTCAATAATAATAATTTTAATTTTTTATAAATTTTCAAATTTATATCAAAAAACCCAACATATGAATATTGTCTATTTCACTTTAATTAGCCTGCAAATGATTTGTTGACACATTACACCCAATACCACATTCAGCTCAGTAAAGTAGACTTAGTTGCAATTTCCTGCAAATTGACTAGCTGCCATAAAACCAGGATTGCAGAGTCAGATAGCAAATGATCTGACTCTGACTCCCTAAAATTTGTAAGGTCCAACTCCAACTCCTGACTCCCGACAATTTAAAATTCTGACTCTGACTCTGCAACCCTGCATAAAACAATAAAAGTGCCACATCTCTTTAGATAGCCTGAGGTGTTTGTTTGGATTTCTCATATTTTATTTAATCATCAGTAAAAATAAAGCAATAAATGTACATATAAGTAAAAGATTATTTATTTTAACAGAATTAACCAATATTTTTGTAGTATTGACAATATTTTTTTAAGTTTTGTGAATTTTAGAGTTCGTAATAAGAAAATTTCATTTTTTACTTAAAATGTCAAAGATAAAATTATCTCATCCTAAAACTGAAATAAGATTAATAGAATAGAATGCAGAATCAATTGATAACATAAGATTCAATAAAAATAATCTAAATTTTACTAATATAATACATTCAAATTTTTTATCTTAAAAATGGTACTTAAAACAATTTTTTCAACCAAAAAATTTGGAACCATCATCAGAGGCCCATTTTTCCAATCAATAAATGCAAAAAAAATTGATCCACAAAAGCTGCACTGATTAAATCATGATTAAATTTTTTTGTTTTTTGTTTCACTTCCCTGATATCTACATGTCAATGGGCCTCAAAGGGTTCTCTCTAGTATCAATAAATAAAACTCAAGATTGATTTTTATTTACCATAAGCAATTTTTTAGTGTTCTGTGAAGGGATATTCAAAATAAAATGATATTTGTATTCCAAACTTATATTCTTTTATTCTGGTATGTTTTTCATGCATATTAGCTAGAAATATTTCTTTCTATTTTATTAAAAATTTACAGTCAGTGGATAACTGCATGGTAAAGCAGTTTCTTTCCATGCAGTTCAATTTCAGATACCCTTACCAAAATGAAGGTCCAGAATTAATTCTGGATAATCTTACCATCTTGGAGGATTGGATTCAGTTCCAGATGATTTTATCACCTTAGAGGATCCCTGTTCAGTTTTGAATATTTTTATGTTCTCAAAAACAATGATAATGAGCAATTTTTCCCAGTCATATACAACACATTGTAACTGTATTTATAACAACGTATTTATAATAAAAGGAATGAAATATTTCCTTTTATTTTCCTTCATTCCATAAGCAATTCTGCATCAGAAATTGTTTGGATATTTAACGAAAAATAACCCTTTCTATTGTGAAACAATTCTCCTAAATCACCTCCAGGAGATTGTATTGGAATATGGGAGCAGTCAATTGTGCCCAAAACACCTAGGAAATGTGCAATATCATATAATTGTTTTATAACTGTTTGTATTTCTCTGCCGGTTGGAAATATTATATACTTCAATCTTAAGGAAGTGATCGCTTTAGAAACTTTATGTATATATCTACAAGCAGTTGCTTATGATATTCCTTTTATATCTACCATAACTATTTGAAAAGTACCTGTTGCATAATATCAAAGAGGAGCAGCAGTTACATTGGTGTTAATGGATAGTTCCTGTTTGTTGGGTATTGTAAAATGTATTCAATTTCTTCCAATATCTTCACCACAACACATTTTCTTAATCTGTATCTTTCGTGAAACTTACGATCACTCAATATTTCAAAATAATTCTGTTTTATAGGAATAATTTTTTCAGGTCCCATATTCTCAAGATATTCAATATAAAGTAACTCTGCGTCAAACTCTCTGTTGTATTCAGCAGCCATTTTGGTTTGCAGACTTAACAATTTGTTATATTTTTTAATGAGCGAAAATCATACCATTAAAATAACGATGAGTTAACGCAAGCGTTAGGCATAACGAGGTTTGATGAAACACTTCCATCTGTTAATTTTGGTTAACACTTCATTTAAATTTTAACGAAGGTTTGTTCGATCTATGAATTTTTTATCTTTGATAAAAAATCTTTGATTATCAAAATACTTCATTGTAAGGAGAGGAATACCTATACAAATACCTATATGATAATTCAATCATCAAATTGCAAAAAAAAAATTATTTTGATAATTTTTATATTTTATAACAGAAAGACAAAAATCTTTTGTTTTTTTTGTTTCTTAATTTTATACTATATTTATCTGGATAGCAACAGGGCTATTCCAAAGCTCATTATCATTCTATCAATCCATATCCTAAGTTGGATTGACAAACCAGATCTACATGAGCTAAAATACATGAAAGTATAGAATATAGAATCATTTATTGGATCTTCTTGAATAGAAAATGTCTTACTATGAAACTACTCAGCTAACAGAAATTTTTGATTAATATTTCAAATGATTGGCAATATTTTCAGGCATATCAATCTAAAAAGAATACCTCTTCCCATAAAAACATAAGAAAAAGAGTAGAATCAGATTTTACTAAAGAAAATATATCTCATATATATTTGAGAAAGTTGATAACTGCTATTTGAATATGGTTGTATATTTTCAGTTTTTAATCATAGGGTAAGACCCCACTTAACACTGCTCCATTTAATGTTGTTTCGATATAACACTGTTTTTTCTTATGTTTTTACTGATTCACTTTGACATGGTTTTTGAAACTTATTCTTACATAAATCTGAAATCACAGGAATTTGTAGCATTGATACTCCTATGCCATCTCACAGTGCATTTGATATCAGTGCAGTGCAGAACATAAGAAAGTTGCTGCGATCAGAGTTCATATTTATGATCGGTCATCAATGTTATTTTACAGTAATAAAAATAACAATTATCTATTTTAGTTTTAACCTGAATTCTGCCAGTTTAAACTACAGTTCCTTGACGTTAGAACGTTATTCTTTCATCAATATTTTTTCATTGTTTATAGTTTACTGCATCGTGATGCTGCTTTTTGTTGTTAAAACTTTTTATTTTCTAATTTTAAGAACTTTTTCATGAAGAAGAACTTATTCATAAATCAATATTAGCAATAAAAAAATGTTTATAATTAATGCAATACAATAGTAATAATGCATGTTACAAAATAAAATTTAAAAAATGCTACGTATATATTTGTTATTTTCACTGTCCTGTTTCACCTATCCTCATTATTTAAGTGTTAAAATGACCTTGTTTAACGCTGTTTCATTTAGCGCTTTGTTTCCTTGGAACGTATCTCCATGTTAAATGCGGTCTTACTGTACTGTGTTAATTTTCATCAAATAATATGGTGAAATCACATAAGAAAATTTTTTTAATTGTTTCTAAGAAAAAAATTTAGGTTAGAAATTATAAGCACCTGATATATAACAATGAATTGTTGAATTCATTTCTTGTCATGATGAGTTACATTTCATTGATCTACTTTTGATGGATTTATTATTATGTCAAAACACATGCTTTAGATGGCAGCTTCTACTACACTGATAATATTTTCACTTTTCTCTGTATATAATAAGATATCCAAAGGAACTGCAAAGTCGCGAATTAGAATGAATGTCAATACTACTAATTACACTAAGCCTAACGGTTCTTACGATCTTGAACGAAAAAGCGTGACACATTAGACGACATTAGGACCTGCAAATAGACTACAGTAGTTAACCGCCTAGTAACTGATACGATCATTTTAAAATTAACTTATTTTTAGATATAAAATTATTTAAATCATATGATTCCAATAAACTTTTACCAATAAAAAATAGAACTTATAATCCTTTCATGTTGTTAAAATCTTCGATTTTGAAATCACTCTTTTTCGAATCAAATTTTATCAGATTATATTTTCTTTTTCTATTTTTCCTTATCATACATTGTATTAGATTTACTGATATTGTGGAAAAGTGTCAGAATGTAATCCTTAAAATCCTTAGATAATAATCACAATATTTTGGATTTTTTTAAGAGTTACTTTGTATTGTTTCTATGCAAAAGTTAAGTGTGGCTAGTAGTTTGAATAAAATCTAGTGAAACCAATTTATCAAAGATCAAAGAGAATCTTGATAGTGTCATTTTTTTTTCTTGTTTCAGTTTTCGAAAAGCTCGGAAAACGAAACTGAGCTGTAAATTTTTTGTTTGGATTGTAAACAAATTGAATTTCTCTATGATGAGTCAACATAAAAGCGGACTTGTGTCGATTCATTGAAGACAACATAATCTACGGTAAATATTGTCTACTGTATTTTGGTTCCAAAAATAAATAGCAGTTCTCAAGAGTCGAAACTCATTAAATGAATTGATTGCAGATTTATCGTTATTTTTTTATTGCATTTATATATTTAATAAAATGTATAAACGCAAAGCAAATAATGAATTTCTTCATTATTCTAATCAGTACGTCTTCAAAGAATAAATAAATAATTTCATCAAAAATTTCAAGTATTCAATGTTTCATAGAATATATTTTAATTATAAACAGAATATTAAATTAAATTATTTAATGAAGGAATGTGAACCTTATAAGATTATTATTCTGTCTCTCAGTGTGATTGCCTGAATGTTCTCTGCTAATAACTTTTGAACTAATAAACAGATTTTCACAAAACTTGGTTGTAATGTTCTATCATTAAAGAGCAACTCGAAGTCGCACAATTTAATTCTCTAGATGCAACTGCTTAAAAATGGCGGACATTCAAACTTCTGAAATGCTTTCTTAATATTTCTCTGAACTATTCATTGGATTATTTTGAAAGTTACGGGATAATCATGTCATAGAAGATGATTACGATGATATATTAACTAACCTTTTAACGACAATCGCCTAAAAATGATGGATGTTCAAACTTTTCAAAGGTATTCCTTATAACTTTTCAACTATTTTATTGATTTTTATAAAATTTAGCAATTTGTCTTTTTAAAAATGATTCAATCTTCTGAGATTTCTCTGTAATAAACTATGAAACTATTATTAGATTTTTGACAATCGATATATGTTTTTAAAGATGATTTTAATGAGTTATTTTAATCCCGTATCTTTAATCATCCAAAATAAAGGTCAAGTTCAGGATTAGGCGATTGTTTTTGAACAGTTTATCCAATATACAGAAATTAAAGAAGAACAATTAATTTTTGGCTATTTTTTCTAATTATCCCTTGTATTCTTTTATTTGTTATCCATTCGCAATTATTCCTTAAGAAGCAAATATTGCAGAGTTTTAAAATTTTAAGCGATCGTTCCTTATTAATTAAGACACGTATCTATTAATTTTGAGCTTTCTACGTAATACTGTTACAAGATGGTGGCTGTTCAAACTTTTAAAACAATCGATACAATCGATAGTTTTTCCATCTTTGAATTTATTTGTAGCACATGAATTTGAAAGATTCGTAAAATTTGAATATTGCTATATATAAACATAAAAACATGAATGCAATATAGTATATATATATATATATATATATTTAACAAAGTGTTAAAAATTTTATTTATAATGTATTTTTCGTTCACTATTCCTCATTTAATTAGACTCGATTATTGAAATCTATGTATAGTATATACATGTCTTGTATATCCATACACTACATGTACCTTCTTGTTGATTTAATGCGGGAAACAGTATATTGGTTTCTCTAAATTAACCAATAATCTCCACATTACAGGTCCTAGTTTAGCGTGAGAATACTTAAATTAAATATTAAAATTTGATTGCGACTTTAATGTGCTGATCAAAATGTGCCAAAACTGGCTAGTAACGTGTTATTGTTAACAGAGATGCATGCAGTATAAGTATGGAAAAAAATGATAATTTAATCCACTTATTTTAATTATTTAAAAAATTATATTATCAATAATCGCATTTTATGCTCTACATTCGTAGATTTGAAATGTCTGCTCTTTTTATTGCAAAATTTCGAGCAATACTTTCATCTAACGCAAAATTTCGCTAATATGAATCTCTGTTGAAACTTTTTCATTGACTATAAACCTTTTTTTAATGTTCATGCAGGCGTTAAGGCAAGGTAATTGTTCATATATGAATTTTTGCTATTGTATGCAATGTATTCAAAGATTTTCCTGGACAAATGTGTATTCAAATATTTTATTTATAGGCTTCTATGTAAATGAAAAGAGTACTAATCAGAATATAGAAAATTATTTTTATATAAATTAAAAGTAACAGAAAAAAATGTTTAATTTATTTTATATAAAAAGCCTTATTTGCATTTTGATTATATGAAAATGCTACCGATTGTTATTATTGAGATAGCTGATGAGATCTCATACTCTATCAAGCAAAATAAGAAAGGTTATTGCTTGAGAGATGCCGTAGTTTCCTTTGTTATAATAGACTTTTATTTAAAATATTCTCTTTCTAGACTGAATTTTTTTTATTTCTCTAATGCTTTATTTTTCTTTAGAAGTGTACATGCCGTATGAAAGGTCTTTATTTAAATCGACTTAATTGTAGAAGTTTTAAAGAAGGATTTAAGAGGCAATAAAGAAACAAAAACTTTCTTTTCAAGTGGACTATCCACCTGAAAATAAATCTTGTGATATTCAGAAGAGTCAGTTTAGGATTATTTCGAAGCATAATATTTTTTTAAAACTTTCCTTTTTCTACGGACGAATTATTTTCTGAAGAGTATTAATCTTTTTCTAAGCCTCTTTATTGTTATCAATGGTTCTATCGAAGGCAAATTCAAGATTTTCATAAATCTATATATAAAGATCTTAAGTTTAACAGTGGAATTATCTAACAGTCATCATTTGATTGTTGGGTAATCATAAATATACATCAGAGAAACATTATTAGCAAATATTATCATAAATTATACATATTTTAATTCTTTCGTATTATTTATAGATAAATAATTTTAATAGTTGGAATAGATGGAAGCATAAAATCTTTGCTCTTTGATGAAGCACAAAAAGAGGAGAATTAGAGAAATATAAGAGTTTTGGAAATGGTATTAACTATAAAACTTTATTCTGGGTGGTAAAAATAGCTTGTAAATGATTGCTGATTAATTAAAAATTCAGTAAATGCAGTAAATTCTCCATATTCGTGAACATCAATATCTTCGAATAAGCGAATTCACTCGTTAATATTCAAAAATAGTTATTGATATTTTACTGCAATAAGTGAATTCGCAATAAAATATCAGTAACCATTCATTTTCTAGTCGAGATTCACTTGTTCACTGTTATAATTGAGATTATTTTGATCTCTTCGGCATCAGATAACAAATGCATTGAATGAAGTTTGAATATAGGTATCTTCTCATGTTTACTCTTCTTGATTTGCATTTGCATATTTAGATTCCGTAATATTTCGTTCTCTCTGTTGTTAATCATTGGCTTGGCTTTATTGCTCTAATGCAAGCATTACTTTTATCATGGTGGCTTCTAAACGCAAAGGCTGCAAATGTGCTAGTGTTCCCATGAGAAAGAAAATGATTTTACAGCTTACCGAGAAAAATGAATTGCTTAATAAATTACAAAAGTGATATATAGGCAAGTGTTGCTGCATGTGAGTTCTGCATGAACAAATCGAACCAACACTTTATAATGTAGATAAACGATTTTTTCATGCTAATTTATTAATTTGTATCACAAAATCATATTCAATATAAATATTAACGAAACTTTAGAAACATTATGTCATTTTAATCCAAAAATATTAGAGCATTAAAAATATTTTAGAATCAGTATAAAATGAACTTTAGTAATGATATGTCATTTGATATTATTATCTAAAATAGCAGTTCTGGAAAGAATTAATTGCCTATTTTTCTAACCTGTCTTTTATTTTGGAATGATTAAAATTAAAGCTTAAAAAATGTCATCTAAATCATCTACAATGGCATAAACTGTATATTGAATGCTATAAAAGTCTATTAAATAATTTCGTATTTATTACCGGGAAACCTCAGAAGATCGAAAGTCCGTCATTTTAAAATGAATGAATCTACTGGATTAATTAATATTATTTCAAGTTTGACTTTAATAGTGTTACGATCCCATTCAATTTTATAAAAATCAATCAAATTATTCAAAAGTTATTAAGGAGAAACTTCAGAAGTTCGAGTCCATAGATTTTTAGAGTTAAAAAAATTAAATAATGCGGTGTCGAGATGATTCTTAAAACAGTAGAACATCCAGGACTAATAAGTTTCATGAAGAACTGCTAATTAGTTAAAAAGTTATTAGTGGGAACCCAGCTGGACAGACTGTATGGCGATAATATAAACTTTACTTTCCGAAGTAGCCAAAAATATACGTTCTCCGTACTCATATGGAAAAATCATCATTTTCGGTTTTAATTTAAGCAGAAATCAGCATGAACAATCTTTAAAATAATAAGCAACTAGCCATTCTACCATTTTCTACAAAATAAATGAAATATTTATCTTAATCTATATTAGTGATCTAGTTGAAAACTTTAAAGTTTTCCGGAGATTTCAGAATTAAATAAAGCAGAAAATAAAGGAGACTTTCAGAAAGTCTCCTTTATTTTCGAAATTATCTTCAATAGCATATATAACCTGTATGCTGAATATTATAACAATCTATTAAATAATTCGGTAGAGTTATTATGAATATTGTAATAATATAGTTATGTAGTTATTATTATATATAAGTTGGTATAATGTTTAGATAATATTTAAATGCAGTTAATTTATACTTAATTTGTTCTAAAATCTATAGGAATAACTATAGGAACTATAAGCCATACGTCATCTAAATGTTGATAATTTTTATTTTATATTATTGGCAACAGATAGCATTTAGTGTTAGCAATGTATGATAACACTTAGCGCCATCTATTGTCAATAATATAAAATAAAATTTTAATAAAAATCAAATGCTATTCTATAAGATAAAACGATCTTATATGATTAAAGAATGCTGTGTTGAGATGACCTTTAATGGCAGAAAATAGTTACCAAATTTCATGAAAATTTACTAATTAGTTCAAAAGTTAATGGAGAGCCCTACAGACAAGTTAGGATAATTATGTTAAGCCGCCATATATCTGATGGGATATACTTTATCTGCCGGTGATCATCTTTAGAATCCACCATAAGCTGGCCAGCCCCATAATAAGATCAACAGGAAACTTGAAGGAAGAAATACAACGGGGCATGCTTGGACCCTTCCTGAAAAACTGAAGTTGTAGGATCCGGAATTGAACCCGGTCCTCCGAGGTAATAAATGAATGCTTTACAACGCGGCCAATAGTTTAAAAATTCATTATTAAACTATTATTAATGAACACGTTTTCATTGTAATCTTTGAAATACTCTCAATTTTTCTAGGATCTAAATTCAAAATCGTAGAATAATTTCATATATGTTTGTTTGATTTAAAGTATATTTGGCATCGCAATTCCTAATCTGAGCACGTCAAATTTCCAAAAATCTCTTTCTTTTCAGAAAAGTTGACTGCCATAGGTACAAGATACACAATAGACATTGTCTTTTATTATTTTTGCAGATATTGAATCTGGTATTATAATACCAAAATAATTTTTAAATCTGAATTCATATAATTTTAATATAGAGAAGCGAAGTACTGTAGTTCTATTCTATCAATTTTTCCATTAAGTTAAAAATATATTTTAGAAACATAATTCGATACTCATCAGGGTTATTATTTCTATGTAACCAGATATAATTATTTTTCTGTTTAGACTTTAATGGAATCTTTACCATAGAGGAAAATTACTAACTCAGAAAACTTTTCTTTCTTCATTCTAGATATATTATAGTGTGAATTGGGGCAAAATGGTAATCGGGGAAGTAGCTTATTTTTCTCTAATTCGTTAGTACTTAAACAGGTGGCGATAGAAAGTGGTTTATTATAACCTCCTATAAGCCCGCCAAAAATATAACTAAATTATTTTATTCATCTGATCGTTTATACAATAATTTATTGATAGCTTTCATTAAAAGTTAGATTAGAATCTATTAATATTTAAGCTATTTTTTTTATTAAATGGCTACATATGATTTATTCATTTTCTCATACATCCATTCGTTAGATATGTTAAATATTAGACTTCGGAGAGCATTCAAATTTCATGGGATCATTGGTATCCAATGTACACGTGATTATTCATTTTGACGATCCTAAGTGATCCTATTATAAGATGGCAACCTATTTAAATTTAAAAAATTCTATGTTATATCTTTGAAATTACATTACTGTACATGTCGCACTTGAGAGATAAAAAATGGCTTTAACGTTCTTACCATTCTTAAAAGCTATATTTTACATACAAGTTAAAATGAATTTTGTATTTCATTTTAACTGAAATGTCTTCTCCACACAAGCAAAATTCGTTATTCACTTATCAGGTCATCCAAAAGTAATGTCGTTTTTATAATGCACTTGTTCAAACATATCTTAGCTAGTCTAAATATAAATTTTTAAAGCTTTCACAACGTTGAAAGTGTGTTATTGATTCAAATAGAGAATATATCAATATATTTGATCAAATTAGCAAGGGATTTATATAGTGAATCGGGTCAAGATGGTAATCGGGGAAGTAGCTTATTTTTCTCTAATACGTTAATATTTAAACAGGTGGCAATAGAAAGTAGTTTACTATAACCTCCTATAAACCCGCCAAAAATATAGAAGGTGGCTATTATCAGATTATCAGTTACTCGCATTGGAAATCGAAAAATTGGCTATTATCAGATTGTCAATTACTCGCATTGAAAATTGAAAAATTCCCTGTGAATATTCTAATATAATGACTATAATTTTCATCAAAAATTATAGTCATTTTTTGAAGTATTATTATTAATCGTAATATCAGCAAAGTAAAAATTAATATATTTAATGTGTAGTGGATACTTTAAAGAATGCTTTGTTTTCGAATTCCCAGTGAGTGTTGGAATTTTTATCAAAAAATTATAGTCATTTTTTGAAGTATTATTAATCGTAACAATATCAGCATAGTAAAAATTAATATATTTATTATACAGTCATTTTTTGAAGTATTATTAATCGTAACAATATCAGCATAGTAAAAATTAATATATTTAATGTGTAGTGGATACTTTAAAGAATATTTCGCTTTCGATGTCGTTCTAATTTAGCCATTTTAAATCATATGATAAAAAGTTGAGTCTCACCCTGATCAACAGGAATAATAGCAATTTTGCTTCAGGATTAGATGCCGAATTTAAATTTTTGTATTTATAATTTGTTTTCATAAATTAAATTATAAGAACATATATTAGGATCCAAGTAGAGCGCTAGATAGGGGTATACGCATCCGCCATTTCTGGTCCTTTTCCTATAGATCGCCTCAGCGCTTCTCAAATTATTTTTGCGACCCAAATGGGGTCGCAAAAATTAAATTCAAAGACTTGAATTTCAGTTTATATATAATTTCACAAACGCCCAATATTTAAATCGCTATAGAAATATTCTAAAGATTTCAGTTTAATGAAAAAATACATAAAATAAATGGAAGTTGACTTTTTAAAAATGACCAGAGTTCTTTGGTTCGAAGAAAGTTTAAAACTTGCACATAACATATAAGCAGAGGAGGCATGAATTGCTTCAATGCTTCACAGATATATGATAGGCCTACACCTGCCTTACAGAACGTAAAAAAGGAGATTATAGGAATACGATGATGAAAAATATAGAATGGGAATACACAATAAATAATTCATTATATGTTTAATACTAATTGTATATGAAGGACTTAAAAACCTGTTTAATCCATTTTCTATTAAATGTTTGGGATAGCTTATTTTATATAAATAACCCCTACAACTTTCTTAAAGAGATTACGATATATTAATTCTTGACTTTCATGATATGGAGCCACACTAAATGTACCAAAGAGTCACATGTGACTTACCAGCTGCAACTTGGCCACCATGGGTATATACCATACCTAAACTATCTGATTTTATATCTAATTCTTCTAATTTTATAGAATTTAATAATTTATTCTATTAAAATATATGTCATAGTGAACAAGAAGCTTATTGGATATGTAGAAATTAACTGAGTGGAAGCAACAAAAACAACAATAATAACTGTTCTTTAATAAACAAAAAAAACGTACATCTCATACAATGAACGCCACCGCCATGTCACAAAAAAAAGAAAGGGCGCCAACAACAGAGTACAGTAAGTGTTGCCAGTTTGACAAATTTAATAATAAAAAAAAATATTTATCTTTTTATTTAACTTTCCAACAAGATAAGTAACGAGTTCATTTTTTCTATTTATTAAATTGAATGCCATCAAAAGAGCAGTGGCTGGTATCCCGAATATTCGAAGATGACTAATTGTAACTTTTTAAAAAAATTATAAATAATGACCCGATTGTTATTTCGAAGTTTTTGATGGAGTCATATATGAAAAACCCTTGTAACTTTAAGTACAAAAAATATGAAATAAAAAGTAATATGAAAGTGAAATATGAAAGTATGAAAGGCAAGTTGGTCAACTTGCCTTTCATACTTTAATGTTATAAACGGGATTATTTTTGAGATGACCTGATATTTTCTTGCTATGCATACTGTCATACGAATAACTATGAAAATGCCATTGAACAGGAAGTAAACAATCTAATAATCGCACAGCATAATTTAAAAATATATTTTGTTTAAAGATACCTTTCTCGTTAATAAATATAAAACATAACTCCTGATTCCATTGAGAAATATTCTCAAAAATAAGCAATAAAATTGAATTCAAGGAAGAAATTTAATAATATTTAAATTCTTCCTAGAATTACACCTTATCTGTACGTTTTAAAAAACACAGATATGATTTAATTATCAATTATATCTGTGCATTATCTAGTTATAACATTTTTGTGTTATCAAATTTTAATGCTACTGTAAACTGCGTATCTTAAATTAATTCTGTGTAAATATAGTATAATATTCTTTCACTGTTGCTATATACGCACAGTGAAAACTGCCCAGATATATTGTTATTGTTAAATTAAATGCTCTGGCAGTTAAAATAAAGTTTATAGTCATCTAAATGGGTTAAGTAATGTTAGTATCCATATCCATAAGTTAAATCCATTCGAAAAATAAGGTACTTATTTCTTATTTTTTTTCTTCATTATTGCAAATTCTACAGAAATAATGAAAAGAAATAATAGATAGCAATTAAGGAAAAATTAATATGAATTCAAATCTTAATTATTAGAAGTAGAAAGATGGCAGACAATTCCATAGCTAATGAGTTGTGAAGCCTCTAGAAATGAGGATTTTCCTTCGTTATGAAATTTGAATAACGAATTTCAGTCAAATTCGTCATCCAAAGCCAATAAAGACAGAAAATCCTCATTTCTAAAGTCTTCAGAACTTTTTTAATTATTATATTATCAGAATAATATTCAATCACTTAAAAATAAGCTTATTAGCTTTGAAGCTTTGTTAGCTTTAATCTATGACTTTATTTGCATCACTGGGGCTGAATGAGCTGAAACTGATGTCAAGACTCTGTATGAAAGCTTTAAACATCAAAAGCCTTTTCAATTCTTCTTATAGGCCTACATTATGAAATAAATTATTTTTTATCATCAAGTAATGTATACAATATAGCACAGTATACAATATTATGGAACAATGTATGTACATTATATTGCACTTATTCAATACAATTTAATCATATTTTTGAAAAGAATATGCTGGCCTTATTTTTTCATATCTGAAAAATATCTATGTTACAGTCTTTCTACAAAATGCAAATTTTAAGTAAAATTTACCTCGATTTCAAAGTTTTATTAACAATTAAAAATATATATGGTGGGTCATTCCATGTCAAATGAAAAGAGTCCTGCAAGAGCAAAGGATCTCTCTTCAATTTTGATAAAATTTGGTATGAATATGCATACAAGTTTCAGATGAAGCTGTGTAAAATAAAATATTGGATTGATTGGTGGAACTGACTTGCTTGATTCTTCCAACAGTATCTTATTATCTTGATTTATCTTACTATTTGAAGAGACTAAACGAAACCGAGATTATTTTTCTTAAAATTATTGATTTCCGAATCAACAATATCAATTTCATGAAAATGAAATTAGAAAGTAAGTAGAATTGTTTCACATGAACAGACGAAGAGAAAGTCAACAGACAGCATGCAAAGTTAATACTGTAGTTGCAATAAATATAACAACCATTCTTAATGATAGTTTATTGCAAATGATAAAGCAGGAATGTTAAAATACTGATGCAAAAGTTTAGAAAGTATAAAATTTGAAGAAAAGTTTATTAATTAGATAAGCCAGACAAAAATCCGAGATGCTGAAAAGAAAGAGCATGTACAATACTTACCGGAATTTAATTTCAATAAAACAGATTTAAAAAAATGAATGGATTAAAAATACGATATTTTATGAAATTCATTAAATTATAAAGTTCATGAAAACAAAAGAAATTGTCTTCTTATTTATATTTTTGAATAAAAAGATCCATATTAAAGCGAACTGAACAGAAACTCTATAAACAAGAAAATTACAGCTAGTTTCATCAATATTTTAATATTCCTGCTTTATCATTTGCAATAACTATTATTAAAAATGCTCGAGATATTTATTGCAACTACAGCATTAACTTTGCATGCTGTCTGTTGACTTTCTCTTCGTCTGTTCAGATGAAACAATTCTACTTACTTTCTAATTTCATTTTCATGAAATTGATATTGTTGATTCGGAAATCAATAATTTTAAGAAAAATAATCTCGATTTCGTTTATCAATATATTTATTATATTTTTGATAATTAATTTGTTTTCAAAGAATATTTTTTCCGTATAAAAATATATGATAAGATTTATACGTACAAATTTAATATTTTGGTAAAAAAAAAACTTCATTCAAATATATCATTCATGAAAAATTTTTTTCTTGGCTATCCAGATTAATTTCTTCCTAGCCTAAAGTAACAATCCTCTGATTTATTTTCATTTTATTAAATAATTTACCACTTTTAATCAGTTATCACTACTGTTGAATTAATCTTCCGGGCTATTCATCATAATTATAGCCGAATGTTCGATCATCTTCAGAACAAAACTGTTCAATCCGTTGTAATCCTGACAAACTTGTCTTCCCTTGACTACATACTCAATTTTCTTAAACACTCTTACTGATATTTTCTCTATAATTTGCGCATTTCTCTGCTTCGCAATGCTCTCTGCATAACTCATGAGTGGGCATTTCAACTGCCTTTTCGATTTATAACGTAAATTTTCATTTTAATCAATTTCTCTCACTCTAGGAATAAACGGGCGGGCTTTGCATGTTAACTGAAGCAGAATATTCGATCATCTTCAGTACAAAGCTAGACAATCCTTTGTCTTCCTGACAAATTTCCGTTCTCATGAATGCACTTTATATTCTTAAACTCTGTCACCAGAGGCGGCTCGCCCATAAGGGCTGCAGGGCTGCAGTCCTCCCACCAAAATGAAAACATTTTAAAATTATTATAGCTATTACATTACTATACAATTATTTTACAAAAACATATTATTTCCGTTCGTAGTATATTTATTTTTGAATTGTAGGTACTAGGTACCTCGATAGGTGCTCTGTATATGTGTATTGTATGAGTCAGTGCGATTGCGTACTCATCAGGGCTGCAGTCAGTGCAGACCGAGTCACACCGCATAATCAGTATATTGAGCAGGTGGAGGTAACCCGTGATATACGTTTTGTGATATGTACAGTATATCGTGGGCTGCAAACATTGCAGTCCGCACTACGTATTTTATTATAATTTTTTCAGTCCTCCCACAAAAATCATCCACGAGCCACCACTGTCTGTCACTGATATTTTCTCTTTGATATGCGCTCTTCTCTGCCTTGATATACATTCGGCATAACACAGAAGTGGGCATTCAACTGCCTTCTTTTCAGTTTATAACGTAAATTATCATTTTAATCAATTTCTCTCCCTCTAGAAATAAATTCCCGGGCTATGCCTATTAATTGCAGCAGAATATTCGATTATCTTCAACCCAAAACTGGATAATCCTTTGTCTTCCTGACAAATTTCTCTTCCCTTGAATATCCTTATATTCTTAAAATCTCTTAATGATATTTTTTTCTATAATTTGCGCTCTTCTCTCCCTTCCTATATATTCGGCAAAACCAAGGAGTGGGATTTCAACTGCCTTCTTTTCAATTTAGGGGAAGGTGGGGCACAGAGGTCCAGCGGGGCACAGAGAGTTACTCAATTATTTACAAAACAGACAACGCCATCTAGTCTATTTTTGGAAAATCTTGTCAGTATAAGTTGAAAGGTGGCAAGGGCTGTAGCAGGATGCTTAATAACTAAAAATAATTGTTTATTATTATTTCACAACAACAAAATTGAATAAAATTTTTAAGAAATGAAAAAAATATTTCTTGATCTTTCAACTTATACATATCTGATGTAACTTTGGCTACAAATGTAGGCATAAACTTAATTAAAAACTAATTAACACTCAATTCCAAAACTTTGTAAAATGTTTAATAATACTATAATAAAACAATATACAAAAAACCAGAATTTTTTGATTAATATTTAATAATGTTTGACTGAAGGTGTTAAATAAAGAAAAAAGTATTATAGAAAATGAAATAAATTGCTATTAAAAAGTTATTCCTGCTAGTGTGCTTGATCTTATTTTTTTTGTCTATGATTTGTTAAATATAGCAGAAGATTGTAAGATATTTTTGAGATAATAAACGTATCTTTTTTCCCCCTCGGTAAAAATTTGTCAGAAACCAAATTATTTAAGTTTAATTTTCAATATTAAAATGATGTATGTAATCTCAATTAATGCTGTTAGTCTTGGAATGACCTACAATGTAATTTCAGGGATTATTGTATCTATAAAATATTAATTTATGTACAGTCATACATATCCACATATTTTTATGAAAAAAAATCAAAAGAATAAGATAATCTTTGTTAGAAATAAATAAGGTGAATAGCATGGCTGGCAAGAATGCACAATGGGAATGCTGCATGACTGAGCCGGCAAATCTCATCATCCTATGAAAAATTTTCCAACTTTTGACTGCCCTGTATATAAGTTGACCCCTCCATCAATTTTTTTTCAGAAAAAATTTTCAGCTTATTTATTAGTAATTTGTTTTAAACAATTACAAACATACCTTGCTTTATGCCACTTTGCCTTACAGTGCTTTACTAATATGGCATTTTTCATTCCTGAAAATCTGGAAGTATGAGATCCAAAACCGAACCCAGATTCCCCCAAGGTGGTAAGGTAACCATTCACTTACCAAGGTGGTAAGTGAATGGTTATTTCATGACCAAATTTTTCTGGCTTAGCGCTATTGGGACTTTTTCAATTAGATATGGAACAGTTATATTTTGAGATCTGAATAATTTTTTTTTCAATATAGAAAACCTGCATCTCTATCAATGTATGAGGGATCCTTCTATCAGAGTTTGAAATATATTGCTATAATGAATGATGTGAAAACTGCAATATTTGGTATGACTATGTATAAATATTGAAATTTGTGACAAAGTAGAGAAGACAAAATTTCTCTCTTTGAAAATTTATTACAATTATAAAATTTGCTATATTTTTGTATCGTGATTAATTATTTAGTTAATATTCTCTTTAATTTATTAAAATAAAATGGTATTCAAAGAATAAATCTGATATTTTTTGATAGGGACTATTACTAATGTGTATTTTGGGAATTTTTAATTTCAACTTTTTTTTCATTATAATAAAAGATTTTTGAATACATAATACAAGAATTCCTATACTCAAATGTTAAGATATTTAAAAAACTAAGCTAAAGTTTGTTCACAGCTATAAACAGAATATATTTAAATTTATAAAAAAAATATTTCCTTGTTTACCTAACAATGAACAAATATGATCAGGATTTCCCTGGAAGAATGCCTGGATTATTATTCCAGCAATTTTTTTCATTTTTTTAGCATTATTTTTTCATCTGATCCCTATGAGCAATCAAACTTGAATTCTGGCTTTTTTCTAGAAAATGTACTGTCTAACCATCTTCATATGAAATTAAAGAGAATTCCAATTTCTTGTACTATATATATTTTCTTCTGTTTAAAAAAAAAAATTTAAATTTACCTTGAACTTTCTTTTTATATTCTTCTGGCTTATGTAAATACATAGCTGCAGCGTCACCATTCAATGGATCAATTGGATTAGGATATGTTAGAAGTTGTGGTAAGAATGATTCAAATATATTGGATAAATCTAGAAATAAATTTTATAATTATTATAAAAACAATTTTTTATGTTAATCTTACTTGTTAAAAAATTAAAAAATACAATCAATTCATTATACAAATATGAATTTTTTTTAGATAAATTAAATATTTTGAAGATTTATACACATGCACGCTTGACAAAATAATTGATCCAATATGACAAATACATTTGGATCAACTGCAAAAAAATGAGGAGTAAAATTACATTTTTTTACCCCAGTTTGTATATACAGACACCTTGATTAATGACATTTCACTTTTCAACATTTTTGCTAATATACCACTTCTCAATTACATTCACTGTTTTTATTTTATATCACAAAATAAAAATTATCTGGAAAATAATATAAAATAGAAATATAAAACAAATTGACACACAAACAGGTCAATTTTGGAGCCATCATAAAAACCAGTGAGATTGAATTGAACTTGGATACTTGAAAGTGATACTCAAATTCTTTAAAATGCAGCCATCTGGATGAGTTTTTAGGCCTAGTGCTATTTGCATTTAATGAATAGCATAAATATGTTTTTAGGCTTTCATATGCATTAGCAAATTAAAAAAAAAAAAAAAAAAAAAAAAAAAAAACAACATACAACCCGAAAAAAAAAAAAAAAAAAAAAAAAAAAAAAAAAAAAAAAAAAAAAAAAAAAAGGTTGCGATTTGCTTTATATCAGCAGTCTGGAATGTAACTGTTACAATAATTTGACTAACATAATAATAACTGTTCAGAAATAGTTGCACAACTGTTTGTACAACTATTTCTGAAAAATGCTCAAAGTAAATTTGCAAAAAGACAAAAATCATTAATTTGAGTGAAAAAATTATAAATATATTCCTAAGCTCAAAAATGTAACCCATTTTCACTGAAATATGTTAAAAATACTATTTAATTAAATGAATAACTGTTGAAATAATTTTATCATCAATGAGATAATACAACCTTAAAGACATTATTGACAACTGGTCTATTTATTAGACCATTCTGGTCTAATAAATAGACCAGTTGTCAACATAGTTAGTGTGTGAGTAAGTCTGGGTGAGTATGTTCATGTGTGTGTTAAAAGCCAATGCCCAACATCTAGCCAATTTGTGAAATGGCTGGCCACTTCTAGATTTGGCCAAAGACCGAAATATACAAGAATTTACAACTTTTTCAGGCTTTGGCTGGCCAATTCACGATGCACCCTATAATCAATAGCCAATTTGAGAATTGTCCTAGAAAGAGAGGCCAATGCAAGAATTTTTGCAGAGCTGATCATGCAGTTATGGGAGTTGATCATATCAATTCTAACTCATGTTATTACCACTGTAAATCTTTTTAGTTTAGTCAAAGCAAAAAAAAAGTATTTCGAAAACAAAGAGGAAACCTAATCAGTATTCAAATAATTTTATTTGAATTTAAAAATTAACGAAAGTAAAAAATGTCTTTCTAATTGAAACACATATCAAAGAAAACAGAAGTAAACATTGTTTATTAGTTAGAAAAATCATGTTAAAAGAAGAAAACGCATTTATTTACAGTTTATAAAGCATGAGAAATTTTTGTAGTGAATAGTTAAATATTTTTTTCTTTCATGTAATGATTTTTTTATTATTTTTTAATAGATGTGTTTTTCTACAAGATCTCTAAATATAGTTGAAAAAAATTGTCATAAAAAATAAAAACTCCAATTACAGTTAGAAAAATACTCACTCTATTTTTACTTATTTCTGCAATTTAAACTATTGTGGAACTTCAAATTACATAATGTAACTAAGTGTCACAAGCTGAAAACATTGTATATCTATCTATTTTAATAAAATATTAAAAATTTACATTCTTTGCCAGAATTATTCATAAATATGGCATTTTCTTTTTATCTTATGGAAAATACAAAAAAATAAATCCTTAATGCATTATAATAAATTGGTTACAGAAATCTTGTAAAAATTACAAATATATTCCTAAGCTCAAAAATCAATCCCATTCATATTAATGAGTGGATAAGTTCTATGCATGGATGGTTCTATAATTTCTTGAATCAATATTGTAAGATCAATATGTAACATGACAGACAATCCCATTCTCACTGGTGAATAAGCCAAAATTAGCACGAATGCACTCCGCTACTGTACTTAGTTCCACAAAACTTCTAGCTTTGGCCACTTTTTTTTTAGACAATTCTTAAATTGGCCATTGATTGTCAGATGCATTGCAAATTGGCCAGCCAAAGCCCAAAATAGTCAAATTCTTATATATTTCGGACTTTGGCCAAATCTAGAAGTGGCCTGCCATTTTGCAAATTGGTTAGGCATTGGCCATTATATATAATAAATCTGAAATGCCTGAGCATTTAAATTATGTATTAGTTTATTAGTTTGGTTTCTGTTCTTTGATTCCAATTACATGGCAGCTGAATGTATTTTTATGAAACAACTTTTGTTTATTAGGGGATTTAAGCAGGAAGATTTGAAGATAAGTATTGATTATTAGAAATTTTTTATTTTTTTTATTATAATTTGTGTAAATTATTTGATAAAAATCAAAGACGGAAGATCAACGCTATTTGAAGAACCTCATTGGGTTAGTGACCACGTGACATGTTGGCTAGCCAATATCATTGGATTACTATGATTGTATCTTTGGTAACTGAGCAGTCTCATTGGCTCATAATGGACATGTGATTTTTGTATGTGACTATTATAACCCAATGAGACTGCTTTTAATGGTGAATATCAAGTGTTGTGTTGAATATTATTTTGCTAAACTATTGTATCCACCCTGCACGTGCATGTGGCATGTGTCTAAATTTCAGTTACATAAGCTAAGCTATCTGAAGGGAAAATTTGCTTGATGTCTTAGTGGTCTAACTGATAGGGCATTATTCTAAAAGGTCCCTAGATGATGAAAGCCTAGAGACAGAAAAAATGGAAGTTTTATTCAAAAAATAGATCCAGAAGTACTTAAAGAATACGTCATTCAAATCCAGTTTGGAACAAATTTCATTTTCAGATATTAAAATTTTTATTTATTGATCAAAAGATGGAGTCATTGGTAAAATTTAATCATTAATTTCAATTATTCCTGAATTAGTCTGTTATGCTAGGATTATTTGGGTATTGTTTAAAATTTTCTATATTTATGAGAAATACTTGTCATTAAACATTCAAATATAAGGTAGAGGCTCAAATTGAAATTAGAATGCAAATTGCATTTTTGTTTATAAGTGATATTTTGTAAACTTGGGAAGAGCAGAATGCATTTTAGATTTACAAAACACCTATTACTAAACTTTTACCACCTATTTTCTAGTTATATATGCAACTATACTGTAGCCATGTTAATATTAGATTTATCTAATATCTGTTCTGTTGAAATACAATTTTCCTTTATTTAAGATCTGCACATTATTTTAATCTTCAAAAATTAGATACAATATAATCAGATTACTGTATTTTCTAAGAAGTATTGTAATAGAAAAAATTCTCCCATGGTCACATCATTTTTATTAAATATTTTAATATATTGGAAATTAAGAGAGATAAAATTTTCATGTTTTTCTCTAGATAATTTTAAAGTACTTAATTTTAATTTGAGCCAATGCATTCACATTATCAAGATAATAAATCTTGTGACAGTGACAAAATTTATTCAGTTATGAAGAAAATGCCACACACTGAAAATATATAGCATTTCCTTCATTACTGAATAAATTTCCTTTAGTGTATAGAAGATGAAGGAAAATGCTATGTATTTTCAATATGTCACATTTCCTTTATCTTCCTATACACTAAAGGAAGGCTATCCCAAAAAATAAATTTAAAAAATAGAACTATTAAAATTATGCTACCTATAATGCCATCTTTTAGCCTAAAAAGTACTAAGAAATACGATGATTAATTTTTGAGCCATAAATAGCACACGATATTCTATCGA